>JAKTRO010000025.1:0-110055 GCA_030579755.1 Entelexis gropengiesseri | reverse complement strand
GCGCCGGTAGCACGAACGGCAGCGTCCCAGGTGGTCCTGGCCGTCGCGGGCGCCGTTCCGCCCTGCAGGTGGACGGGGATGCGGGCGACGATGCGGGCGACGACCAATCGCCGAAGAAGGGGACGCCGGTGCGGGTGCATGACCTGAGCCTGCACCAGATCGAGGACTACTCTCCGCCGCTGAGCTCGCTGCCGCCCGGCAAGAGCCTGCGTGCCGAGTGGAAAGGTGCGCCGATGGATTTGAGCAATGATCCGGAGCTGCACCTGCTGCACCCCGCGGAGGCGCACCTTGCGAGCGTGCTGCGACTACCGTGCGAGGTGTATCTGGACTCGAAGCGCCGGCTGTTTGCGGAGAAGGTGCACCGCCTTCGCCAGGGCCTGCCGTTCCGGCGCACAGACTCGCAGAAGGCATGTCGCATCGACGTGAACAAGGCGTCGCGGCTGTTTGGGGCGTTCGAAAGAATCGGCTGGCTCGATGATGCCCTGTTTCAGAAGCACCTTGAGTAGCTCGCTCCCGCGCGCGCTTCTTCGTGCCCCGCTTACTTTGACGCTTTGCCCTTTTTCCCTCCTGATAGTTTAACGTGTAATGTATATATACTAATCTAGGTGGAGAAGTGACCTTTTCTGCCTACGAAGCCAACCCGCGCGGCCCTGCTGCAGACCCAGCATACAGACTCAACACGCCAGCCCAATATGCCAGCCCAACGTGCCAGCCCAACGTGCCAGCCCAACGTGCAAGCCCAACGTACAAGCCTAACGTACAAGCCCAACGTACAAGCCCAACGAAAATCGCGCCAACCGCGTAAACCCAACGCAATTAATAAAGTGCGCGCGGCGCTTTGTCTCTGATTGGGGGTGCCGGCGGCAGTGTAAGCAGGCCGCGCCAGAACAAGCGGCTTGACGAAAAAAGTAACCCTCGATCCGAGGGAACCGCGCGACCACGTTGGGACTTCGGGGGCCGCGCTCGATCTAACTCCCACCGGTCCACCGCAGCACAAATGGCGCCGCAGAGTCACATTGTTGCCACGCTGCGGCTGCCGAAGGACCAGCTGCAGCGCTTCGATTTCTCGGAGTGCGCGGTGCTCGGCGCGCGGAAGCCACGCAAGCGGCCAGCGAAGCCCGCAAAACAGGCCAAGCCCGCCAAGCCCGCCAAGCCGCGCGCCCGCGCCGCCAGCGCCAAATCAGAGCCTGGCGACGATGACGGCGACGAGCTCGATGCGCCGACGCCCGTCAAGCGGTTTGCGTCCGCCGAACCGCGCGCCACCAGCGCCGGCTCGGGGATTATTTCCGGCGGCGGCGCCGATCCAATTCTCGGGAACCTGCCGCGTAGCGTGAAGGCCGCGCCGGTCGCGAACACGGCGGGGCTGCTGCTCGACAAGACGCCGTGCCGGCAGTGGACGCGCCGGCCCGTGGTGTGGAAGTCGTTTACCGGGTTCTCATACAGCGTGACAGCATGGTGCAGCGACTACACCGCGGCGGAGCTCGAGGAGAAAGTGAAGCTCGAGGCCGAGCTCGAGGCGGCCGGCGCCGACAAGGATAAGGGCGTTCGTGCATCGAAGCGCGCGACCGCGGCCGCCAAGCCGAAGGGGCGCAAGCTGAAGCTCGAGGATGACACGCCGCTGCCGAGCCGTGACGGCTCAGAGCAGCAGGAGGACCCCGCGGAGACTGAGGATCCAGCGGATGCCGAAGATGCAGCGGACGGTGAGGATCTCGTGGACCAGGAGCCGCCGAGCGAGGCAGCCAGCGATTTGGCGAGCGAGCCGCCGAGTGAGCCACCAAGCGAGCTGCAGAGCGAGATGCCCAGTGAGCTGCCTAGTGAGCTGTTAAGTGAAATGCCGGCAGTCTAAATATGGCTTCCCGTTGTTGTTCATCCAGGCTCCGCCAAGTCAACACGCACGCTGTACACTGAAAAAAAAAAACGCTAGCCCATATAAATGCATCTCTTCACAGAAGATTACTTGATTCACAGGCGGACTTTGTGGAGAAATAATGATATTAGGCATCACTAACTATCTAATTAAGGCCGCGGCCAGGCCGCGGTTTTCAAGCCTACTCCGGCTGGCAGCGCAGCATAAGCAGGCGTTTATACTCTTCTGGCTCGTCCCATAGCTGCGCGGCCTGCGCGTTCAGCGGCGACGAGTTGTTCGGCTCGCCGAGCAGCGACTGTAGCGACAGCAGCACGCTCTGGACATTCAGCACAGCGGACCAGCGCTCTTTCAAAATATCCAGACAGATATTCCCGGCCATATCGACGTTCGGGTGCCACATCGGGCTCACAAACTTCACGGTCGGCGCTGTGTATGGGTAATCCTGCGGGAACTCGAGCGAGATCTTGAACTGCAAGCCCTCGTAGTATGTGTCCTCGGGGCCGTCGATCGTGCCAGCCCACACCAGCAGATTGGCGTCCGACTCGGGGAATGCCGAGATGCCTGGCGGTGCACTCATCATCAGCTGCATGAGCTCGTTTTGAAGCCGCTTTGTGACCGAGTGGCCGGGCGGGATGCTGGGCTTCGCAGCCTCGGTGGTCTCACCCGCGCCGGCGGCGGGGACGCTCGTCATTGCTGCCGCCATAAGATTTATTGCGTCTAGGGTCTCGATTGCTGGCCGCGGTGACAAGAACTGGCGAAGTGGTGGCTCTTGCGCCTTCCGTTTAAGGGTGGTGACCTGTGTTTAGTTTTTGGTGACCTAACCCAATTAATAACACCGAGTCCTGCAGCCGGGCCGAGCCGCTCAGTCCATAGCGGTCGCTACCCTCAGAGAGCGCGGCTCAAGTCTACAGTCGCCGGCCGCATAATCTTTGCTTGGTTCGGGCATCTGCGCGGCCAAAATTGTGGTTCTTGGCGTGCGGCTCGCCGCCGCCGCCGCCTCTAGATTGCCCACCGCTGCTTGATTAGGGAGGCCTTACCAATCCCGTTATCGATAGTGCTGCTGCGCAACGGAGCTGCAAGGGCTGAGAGCGGCCAGGGCTGAGCGCAGCCCGGACAAAAGACCAATGCAAGTTCTTCGGCAAAAACCAAAAAATACAGCAGAGCTCACCCAAGTCCGCGGCGCGGCGACGGAATAAGCCTTAGTGGTAATTGCGAATGTGGCAACCGCCTCGTCGTAGCCACCACCATGAAAGGTCGCTGTGTTACCTTTACTGTCTATATAACTTATGCATTACTTCGACTGCAGCCGCAGCTTCTTCGCGTACCGCAGCCCGCATCGGTTGCACAGTGTCTTCGGTCCCATGGGGCCCTTGCGCCACTCGGGGCTCTGGTCGACCCCGCACTCGAGGCAGCTGACGTCGGACTTCTTGTATGCTGGACCCGGCGGAGCAGGCGCGCTCTCCATGTGGTACCCGGCGAACCCAGACCCGCTCTCCAGGTACCGTCGCGGATCTATATTGCGCTGCGACATCGCCGTTGCTTCGGCGCGCACCTCGGCCAAGTCCCGCGGGCGCTGCGCCACCACGGTAGGCACCGCCTGCAGCAGCCGCAGCTTCTGATGGGGGTCCATGTGGTCTGGGTCGGTGATCCGCTCCTCCTGCTCCATGATCGACGCCGAGTTTGCCGCCTCGGTCTCGTGCGCGGCATAGCTCTCGGACCCCACCGCCGGCAGCAGCGAGTAGAAGTACTCGACCTCGCGGCACGTCATCGACGGTATGAAGTCCTGCATGTGCTGTGCATGCAGGGCTGACACCAGCTCGCGACTCTGCGCGTCGGTAATTGTGGTGACAGGCCGGCTGTCACGCTGGGCCTCCAGCAACTTGTGGCCGGCGAGCGGGTCTGAGTGATGCAAGGTTGCGGAGTGCGCGGACGATGAGTGAGAGTTTGTGTTGGACGTCGCGTTCGAGCCCATGTTCGACTGTGAGTTCGGCGTCGATGCTGGGTTCGAAGCATGCCGTGGAGCCGCGTGGTGGTGCGAATTCGGGGCCTGCGAATTCGACGCGTGCTCGTTCGACGCATGGGCTCGCGACTGCGCACTCGACGCCTGGTGCGCGTTCGACATGATGCCAATGTGGTAACGCATCGATGAGAGCTGCGCCTGCTCGTAGTGAAGCTCGGCCGACGGCGGGCCCTGCCCCTCGGGGGTCAGCAGCGCGACCGCGCAGTGCAGGTCCGGGTCCTTGAAGTAGCAATCGATGTCTACTCTATGGCTGCGGCTCCGCAGAGACCCAATCGTGTGCGGCTCGCCCGCAATGCCGAGCTCGGCCGAGCGCGCGCTGCGGATGATCTTCTCCGCCAGCTCGGCGCTGTCGTCGGCACTGAGCTTCTGCTCGAGCGCCAGCCTCAAACTCTCCATATTCGTCGGTACACCCAGCGACATGTGGCTGTCCTCGGTCACCCACAGAATCATGAACGGGAACAGCGTGATCACCGCCGCTTGGTTTTTGCCGATGACCTTACGTGCGCAGTCAATCGTCATTTGCGCGTACACTTGAGCCTTTGCCGGCGTGTACAGCCGGCCAAACTCGCCCGAGCTCGCGAAGTCGTGGGCAATGTCAGCCCCCATGCCGTTCGCGGGCCCGGCCGCGTAGCCACCGGCAGCCTGCTCCTGCGCGTGCGACCGTGCTCTCAATAGCAGCCACCTCTTCATTCCAGCATCGCTATAAGCGCCCAACCCAGCTGGGCTCCCTTCCATGCTGCCTAGTGACGGGGTTGCGGCCACATTCTGGCCATGTAACATTGAGCGATGGGCCGAAGCCGGAGGGTCGGGAATCTCCAAAACTGATGGAAACCTTCGCGGAGATATCCAATTTCAGGTCAGGAGTAGGAAAAAACCCACGCGGAAACAAAGCCTTGTCTCGATGCGCTGCAATCCTTCAATCCCGTGGCGCCTTCCAGTACAAGTACTAGTGCTGGCTTCGCGTAGTGGTGCGGTTGGGGATAAATTCCTCCTACAAATAAGCACACCCCACTACCGTGCTTGAGTCCTGGCCAAAACAAACCCACCAAAGATTAGCCCCGAATACGGACGCGAATTGGACCACCCGCCTTATATTGGGCAACGCCGCTGGTGCTTAGGTCTCAACTCAACCCAAAAGATCTCGTTAGTAATATGCTCGGGCAATTTTTTCGCAGCTATTGACGTGCTACGGCTAGGGCAGAGGCGGTCCTGCCCTTGTTGTTAATAGGGTTGGGGCGCTCGCTGGCGCTTTCGGGCGCTTCTTGGCAGAGTACCACCATCCCTGGGTACGGGTACATAGACAGTGATAACGTCTTTATTACAGGGTTCTGATGGTGTCTTCGCGCGATCATTCTTCGCAAGCACGATAATTCCTAGCGCATGTAATCCCAGTTTCCCGGTTCTGTGTTTCGCGACTCCTGGCTGCTTGCGGTGAAGTTCCAAAACTATGGGATTCGCTTGCCTTAGAGCCAAGAAAAGATGCACGCTGACGAGTCGATATGTTGCATGATGCATACTGCACTGCGGCTCGTAACTTCTGTTCGAGCCCGACTGCATCAGGGCTCCAACAACTGCGTCATGCCCTTATCTCTGCTTAGCTTATGGATAGAATTTAGTCATCCTCATGTCGGAAAAACAGGCCTCTCGCAACACCGTTATTGCCACGGGGCGTGCGCCATGCCCCCCTCCACCCCGCCCCGGGGTTTCGGCGCGGCTTAAGCGCCGCGAACTTACCCGAGCCTCGTGAGTGCCGCAAAATCAATAATAAATGAGCCTGGCAGGGATCTGCATCTCTATCGCTCATGGCCGCGTTCCCGTTTGGCCTCTATGCTCGCGCTTAATTGGTCGCTGAGCGCGTGCCGGTGCATCCGTGTTTGACGTGTGCCGCGCTTAGCGTCAGAACCACGACCCTCTCTTGGCTTCGCCTCTCTGTGTGCCATTAACGTCAGCAGGCTGGCTTGCATATTGGCCAACACCAGGGCATGTGCTAAAGCATACCCTAGATCCAGGATCCTGGATCCGCTCACTGTCTACCACGACATGTTCTTATCTTGGTGCCCAGCGTGACCCAGGCGCACGACCATTGAGCCGCCTATGGTTTTTTGGCTTTGCTTGGCTCGGCGCGGCTTGGCTTGGCTTCTTCGCTTGGCTTGATTGCCAGAATACTTCTACGCAACTATGCTAACTTGATTACTCTCTTAAAGAGCCGTGGAGGCCATCCGGCCGGACCGCCGGCAGCGGGTCTCCCAGCTGTTTTTTTTGTAGGTTATGCGCCGTACACTTTAGCTTCCTTACAGAATCACACTCGTGCACATACCCGTGCCGCGGCGGAGCGGCGGCCGAAAATTTTTGTTAGCCTGAGCGCAGTAGCAAATCCTCAACCCAGGCGTTGCATAGGAGGGGGGCTTGGCAGACTTGGATAATTAATCATAGCGGGCGACCGGGTGTGTGGGTATGCACCCTCGTGGACCCAGGATGAGCCCTGGCGCGTGATTGTCCGATCACAGTGGTCCCAGCACGAGACTTGCATATAGCCGGCTTCCGGTTACGCTCGTGGTCCCTTGCCCGATCACGGGGGCCACCGTCCCTCCAACGGGCTGCTGGTGGGCCAACCAGTGTGTGGCCCGAGTGCGCTCGCCTCCAGGCATGGAGCGCACCCCCTACGTAATCATATGCACCACCTGCGTCACAATGCACCTCGAATGTGCGGTGGATCGACGGTTTACTGGCCATCTGGGGAGTGACTCGGCGTGAGAGCAGGCCTCTGTGGTTAGAGCGCAGGTTATATACATACCGTCGTAATTACCTTACAAATCTCTGCAAGCACAGGTCTCTGCGGGGCCATTAGAGCTCGCGGCCAGCTCTCTTAGCCAGCTCTCTCGGCCAGCTTGCTCTTGGCTTGCTCTTGGCTAGCTTGAGGCTAGCTTGAGGCTAGCTTGAGGCCAGCTTGCTGCCAAGCCGTTAATGCTCCCTTCGCTGGTTTCAATGGTCGCGGGTGAGGACCTAGGTCGCAATAAGAACCTGTTTTCCGGGCTTGCTGAGCGCACTCTTGAAGGTGTCAAACAGCTCCTCGTCGGTCCCGTCTATAATGTCAATAGGGTGGGTGGAGATGGCGGTCTCGCGGAGCTCGTTCTGGCGGAACATGTCGCAGAGCTCGGTGAGCATGCGCTCGCGGGCCATCGGGTTCTCCTTGTTCCAGCGGGTGAGCCAAAAGCCGCGCGACGCAATGTCCTTAAAGATGTACAGCGAGGTGGGCAGCGAGACCGGCTGCTTGGACATGCCGCCGTAGGTGACGAGGTGGCCGCCCTCGCCGAGCTGGCGCGCGATATTGGAGGCGGAGCGGCCGCCGACGCAGTTGAGCGCGAGCCGCGGGGGCTTGCCGCTTGTCCAGTCGGCAATGATTGTCTTGATGCTCTTGTCGGCGATCTGCTCCTCGGTGACGACGTGGTCGGCGCCGAGCTCCTGCAGTTCCTGCTTGAGCTGGTCGATGTCGCGGCGGTCGCGCACCACGTTGATTGATTTGTAGCCCCACAGGCGGCCGAGCTGGATGGCCATCCGGCCGACGCCGGAGTTTGCGCCGTTCTGAATGAACCAGTCATTCGGCTCGAGCGACGCGAAGTCGGAGAGCATGCGGAATGCCGTGGACGGGTTCACGCTGATCGTGGCCGCCTGCTGCGGCTCGAGCCCGTTCGGCTTGCCGATGGCAATGAGGTCGGTCTCGCTGGCGAGGCGGTGCGTGGTCCAGGTGCCGAACGACGCGATGCGCGGCACGACCCAGTCGCCGGCCTGCAACGTCTTTGCGTCCCCGCCGGTCTCCACCACCTCGAACACGCCCTCGTTGCCGCCGACCGCCACGGGATCGGGGGTGCCGAGGTCCTTGTGGAATACCGGCTTCGACGGGTACACGCCCTCGACCTGGTTGCGGTCGGCGGGGTTGATCGGCGCGGCGACGAGCCGGAGCAGCGCCTGGTTGCCGGTGGGGTCGGCGAGCTGGTGGCGCAGGACCTGCAGCACCTCGTTTGGAGGGCCGTATGTGGGGAACACGATGGATCGCGCGGTGTGAGCATGCCGGCGGCACGCCGCGCCGACCGCCACACTAGCCCGTCGTCCGCTCCGGAGCATTGTTGGTTGGGCTTGCTAGCTAATCACTGTGGGGGCTTTAGCGGGCTGGCTCCATGCAACGCGGTCCGATAGGTCAGCCTTACCCTGTGGTGGGCGTAGCGCGGGGCCTCGTCGCGGTGGGCGCGTCCGGTGGAGGCAGCGTGGGCGTGTCGGCGGCCAGACCATTGGGGAGCGCGGGAGTACGGGCATGCAAGTGTGTCAACCGCAGGGGAGGGTGCTTGCGCGAGCGATGCTCGTTGGCGGCGCGGTTGGCTGCATATGCATACACAGCGCTCGACCGCGCACCGCCGCTAAACTGGCCGCCGTATCGTGTGTTTGCATGTGACGCGAGCGGCCTCAAATTAAGCGCTGGCTTCGAGCAGCGGTGTGTGCATTTGGGTGTGGAAAAGCCAGCGGAAATGTCTCATACATATACGTCGGCGCCACCACCGCGCGCGTCAGACCCCCCGCGCCTGTACGGATGCTCGCCGGTCGACCTGTACGACGTTTCGGGGAAGCTCGGCGAAGGCACGTTTGGCCAGGTCCACCAGGGCCTGTTCAAGCCGACCGGCACTGCCGTGGCGCTGAAGGAAATCATTGTCCACGAGCGCGACGAGGGGATTCCGATCACGGCGCTGCGGGAGATCCGGATCATGAAGGTCCTGCGCCACAAAAACGTGCTGCACCTGCTCGACATGGCGGTCAAGCGCGACCGCAGCGAGCGCGAGCGCGACGCGCGGCCGCGGCCGCTATCGATCTACTACATGGTCACGTCGTACATGGACCACGATCTGTGCGGGCTGCTGCACAACAAGGAGATCCGCTTCCGCCTCCCGCAGATCAAGCTCTACATGCAGCAGCTGCTCGCCGGCATCGGGTATCTCCACGACATGAACTACATGCACCGCGACATGAAGTCCGCCAACATCCTCGTGAGCAACGACGGCACCGTCAAGGTTGCTGACTTCGGGCTGGCCCGCAAGTACCTCGAGGCGCCGCCAGGCCTCACCGGCGCAACCCCGGCCGCCCACAAGTACACGCCTAAGGTTGTTACGCGGTGGTACCGCCCGCCAGAGCTGCTGCTCGGCGAGCAGTACTACACAACCGCGATCGACATGTGGGGCGTAGGCTGCATCTTCGGCGAGTTTTTCAAGCGCCAGGTCGTGTTCCCCGGCGCGTCCGACCACGACCAGATCATGCTCATCTTCAAGCTCATGGGCGCGCCGACCCCGGAGACGTTGCCGACGTTCGCCCAGCTGCCGGTCGCGCGCGACCTCATGCCGCTGCCGGAAATGCCCCGCAAGCTCGACGCCGTGTTCTCGAACGTGCCGGCCGACGCGCGCGACCTGCTGGCGGGCCTGCTCACCCTCAACCCGCTGCGCCGCCTCACCGCCGCGGGCGCGCTGCAGCACGCCTTCTTCACAAACGACCCGCCGCTCGCAAACCCGGCAGACCTCCCGCAGTTTCCGTCGAGCCGCGAGCTCGATGTCCGCCGGAAACGGGGGCCGCCGTCGCCGCTCGACGCCCCGCCGGCCCAGGTCCAGCGCACAGAGCGCCGCAATCACCCGCGCGCGTTCGCCGCCAAGGTCCCGGGCAAGCGCATCCTCATGGGCATCGACCTTGTGCCGCCGTACCGCCGCATGGACGCGCTGCGCCGCATGGACACCGGCGCCAACGGTGCCAACGCGCACGGCGGCAGCAGACACTCTTACGGAAGTTACAGTAATGGCAACCACAATAATGGCAATGGCCGCGGTGGCGACCGCGCAATTGACCGCACAGCTGATCGGGCCGGCGACCGCGCCAGTGACCGCGCTAATGACCACGCCGAGCTGGGCCTCCGCCGCGACACGCGTGCCACCGGAACAAACGGCGCGGCCGGCACAAAAGTTATGAACAACGGTTTGGACTATTAATACAACTTTTAGACATTCTCCCTGCTCGGGCCAGCCTCTGGATTCCACTCGCGTTCACCACACACTTCGTCCCGCGTCGCCCTGACGACTAAGGTGCACACAAGTCCGTAGCGACCTCTCTCTATTTTTTCCGGTAATGGCAGACACGCTTGTATCCGCGCACGACCCGCGGCATGCCACCATCACTGTGCGCGTGATTCGCTCGTTCGAGTACCGCACCATCAAGAATCACGTCTACCGCGACGTCGATCTCACGACATGGACCCCGAGACAACTAATCAACGACGTGAAGGCGGTGGTCGCGGTCACCGCCGGCTTCCGGCCCTACCGCACCGTTGCCTTCGATGCCGCCAAGGTCTACACCCACGCGCACCTCACAAAAACTCAAAACCTCTCGATCAACCTCGACCACGACGACGACGACTGGATTCTCAGCAAGCCTGAGAACCTCGACACGCCGCTCAGCAAACTCGGCGTCATGCACGAGAGCGAGATCTCCGTTTTCAATGCTGCGGCCTACGCCGCGTTCAAGGAAAACCCTGTACAGAAATGGGAGTAGCCCTCCTCGCGGAATCGCCGCCATCAGAGAAATTATTTATTTAGCAAATCAGTACGAAACACGCATTGCGTACCGGCCAAGCCTCCGTATCGTGCCCCCACATATTGGTGCCCATTGCCGCCACCACAGACAATGAGGCACAGATAGTGAGGCACCTCCACACACCCTCCGTCACAGCCAGTTCGATGCCCTGGCCGCTCGCGCTCGTCAGAACATAATGCTTTAGTCGTATCCTGGATCGCATCCCGCTTAGCTCATCACATGGCCTCGCTCATTTGGCTCCGCGAACTGGAACCACTGCAGCCGTCAGTGCTATACAAATAACGAATGCCAACGGTCAAGCCCAGAAAACGGGGCCGCGCACCCGCGCAGCACGTCCAGGAACGCGTGGAAGAGCATCCGCCTGCCCCCACGGGCCCGGGAAGTCTTGTTGAGCTTCCGGTAGAGTCCGTGCGTCGCTACATCTCGCATTACAAGCTGCCCACCGCGCAGCCAACGTCGTTCGCAGGATTCCTCCTCGGAGGCGTGGTAGGGAAGCACTCAATGGCGCATGCAAAATACCGGCGCACTTCCTACAAGTCGGCTTCCGGCCTTGTCATGGATCATCTGAGCCAGGGAGTCGTTAAGGAATCTGACACTGTGGCAGAGTTCCTGTACACTGTGCAGCACCGAGACCAAGTATTCAAGCTCCGATTCGGCCAGGAAAGCCGCGCGGCCGACGCTGCAGCCCGCGCGAGAAATCAACACCAGCCCGAGGATGCCCAAGCTGGCACTCAGTCTCCATATGGGGATACCATGGAGGCCGAACACAGCGCACCCGATGTGCCCGATGCTCACCGGTCACACAGCAATATTCCATTGCCCGTCGAGCCACTGCGGGCCGGAGCCCGCGACACACATAGCCCGGCCGCTGTATGAGGGTATGGGCTGAGCTCGGAAATCCTGCGGGGTGGTACTACGGTGTTTACCGCCGATAAGAACCGCGTCCCTGGGTTCCGAAGCTCGAATCTGAGGCCAGTTCCGCGCGACCAATATAATCAGCACCATTTGACTTGGCCTTGCCACTCTCGTCGCCAATGCCTTGTCCATGACCCATCCTTCCTAGAATCTGTGCCTACAGCAGTGCTCTCGCGCGACCTGGAATGACGATCAGGCGAACGGTATAGCCGCGCTTGGCTCATGAATACGATTAGTGAGTTCTTAATATATTATCCATTTATGTCTAGCAGTCACTTAGGGTCATTTGCTCGCTGGCCCACAAGCGGATGCATGATACCAGGTCTCGTAGTTATGGCTGTGCCGTGAACTGGCGCGTTGCCGCAGATAAGGCAAAAGGGCGCCCAAATCAATTCGAGCTTACCTCCATTGCATCTCACCACCCCCGGCTCCCGGTCGCGTAACATCTAAAGTGCGGCGTTGGGCGAGCGCAGCCCGGTCGCCTAAGTGTTGTGACCATTAATCATGTGGTATCGATACACGGCCGCACCTAGCGTTAGTTACTGGTGGCTCGGAACGACAAGCTGATGCCCGACTCTTCGACTGTAGTGTTCTTCGTGGGCGTCTCCGCCGCCGTGCTAGCTGCAAAGTACCTGCTTGCGCCCTCGCCTGGAGCAGAGGACGCGCGCAGACGGCACACATCCGAGCCGCGACCGGTCACCGACGATATGATCAGTGTTGTTTCCGTGCTGGTTCCGCACATAGACCACGACACAATTCGCAAGGACCTCGAAGAGACGCATAGTGTGCAGGAAACAAGCACGCGCCTACTCAAGCTCAGTCAGGATAACAAGTCGCGGTCTGGAAACAGCCTTTTGTCGCGCTACAACGTGGACGAGGATACCGGGGCCGCCAGCACAGCAACCGCCAGCGAGCAGCCAAAGACCGCGGGCTGGATCGACGACCGCAAGCAGCGGGAAGAGCATATGCGCAACCAGCGCCAGCAGATGATTCTGAAGGCGCGCCAGCGGACTATGGAGCTGGAGAAGCAGCGGGCTGAGGGCCAGAACTAGCTGGCTCTGATGCAGGACAGGGCTCTAATGCCGGGTTAGTTGTTTGAGCGGTTGCGGTTGGTGGCGCCGAGGCCGTCGTGGTCGCGGGAGCTGAGGCCGTCGCGGGAGCTGAGGCAGTTGGTGGGCCGGGCTGGGCCGCCCGCGGCTTCTTCCGGGCCGAGAGCACATTGACCGGTGGGACTTTGGGGCTGATTCCACTGACCAGAGCGTGCGCACGCGCCTCGCTTTGACTGGGCCTCGCTACGCCACTATAAACTTCGCCGAGCTCGCCCTTTTCAAACCGCATCACCGAGCAGAACCCGTCGATCGACGTGAGAAGCAGCATGCGTCCGTCTGGCGACCAGGCCAGATCGGTCAAAGAGGAGTAGTGGAGATTCGAGGCCATGCCCAGTGGAGTGCTGTCCTCGGTGTCATAAATAAAGACGCTGTTAAGTGTAGCAATAGCATACACCATTCTGTAAGGCAATTTTGTCGCCCCATCCTCGCTCCCGCTGGCCCGCTTCTTCCGCAGCTGGAAGAGCGTGGGGCAGAAGCGTACGGCCATGCTCTGCTTCGGGAGCGGCACGACCCCGGCCGGCCGTCGCATGTCCCCGCGGGCGTAGATCAACGCGCAGTTCTGCGGGCCGGCCGCTTCACCAGAGTCAGCCTCAGTTGAAGCGGGTTCGGCAGTGGCAGGCTCGTCGCCCTTGGGATCCTTTTGCTCGTGATGCGGCTTGGCTTTATCGATTTGGGCCGCCGGCGCGAGGAGGAGCGCGCCATCAGGCGAGAAGCTCAGCCGGCGGAAGAACGATGAGAACGATTCCGGATGGAACGAGCTCTGCCGATTTCCAGGAAGCTCAGCTTTATCGAGCCGTGCGGTGGGTGACTCCACCGTCAACTTTCCACTGGTGGCATCCTCATGCAGCGGATATATTATCAACCGCTGATCACTCGACTGCGTGGCCAGAAAACGCCCCTTCGGATCCCACGCCACACCTTGCACGTAATGTTTGTGATTTCTTAGTGCAGACACACAGGTCCCGTCGGTCGTGTCGAGCACCGACACCACTTGGTCCATGCTGGTTGCTGCCAAGTAGCGGCCCGAGGGAGACCACGCGAGATCGTATATCTCGCCAAAGCTCGCACTTCGGCATTGGCAAATCATTCTCCAGCTCTCTACATCCTCGGCCTCGGAGCCAAATGCCGCAGTGGGCGGCCCGGCCGACTCGATAAGCGTCCACAGGCACACAACGCCGTCGTCGCCGGCGGATGCAAGGATCTTGCCGGACGGGTCAAAGGCAACCGCGTTCACGGCACGCTCGTGTTTCGATAGCGTGGCAAGGTACTCCACGCCGGGCACCTCGTCCAGGCTCGATCCAAGCCGTAGCCGCCATACCCGCACATTATTGTCACCCCCGCCTGTGGCCAGGCGACGCGTCCTATTGGGTGGTGCTGGGCCCGAGGATTCAACAGGCTGGAAGCAGGCGCTATATATTGGCGCACTATCAGTGTGCCAGTGTACTGTTAATGGCTTCACCGATACCATCGTTAATTTCGCGCTGGTTGTTGTAACACGCGTCGCGCCAAAGTAGTGTTGTGTGGTTTGCTCACTTTTCAATATACTCGCTTCACCCTTGCCCACCGTCAAACCGCCAGCCCGCACGCGGTGCCTAAGTAGCTACATTGAACTTATTATACATACATCGTATATGGCCAATATTCAAGTGTATTGATACACATCGACCTAGTCACACAATTGGCACTAGATCTGTGCATTCAATTTACGAGAAAAAGCGCGAGTACGCAGCACGCTGCTTCTTAACACGGTCGCTAAGCAGCTGCTTGATCTCGGCCTGCTCTTTTGCAATGCCGGCATCGCTAATGAGCTTCGATGCCTCGTTCAGATCCTCGAGGGCATCTTCAAGCTGCTTTTGCCCGCGGCGTGCAACTCCGCGGCGGTAAAGCGCCTTCGCCTTATCCGTATCCTTTGCCAGCGGAAGGCCCAGCACAGCCGTGGCCGCCTTCTCCGCCTCAGCAAACCGCTTCAGCTGGTTGCTGAGAAGGGCAATGTTGAGGTACAGCGACACCTTCAGCGTCTCAAAGTCGTTATAGAGACGGTGGTCGTGGTCTACGTCGAACTCGTAGGCGTACCGCAAAGACTTCTGGTACTTTGAGAGCGCGACCTCCGTGTTCTTCTTCTTGAACTCAGCAGTACCGATCTCTTTCAGCTTTTTCGCGGCAGTAAGTCCCTTTTCTAGGGTCTCGCCCTCCTTGGTCTCGCTCTCCGGGTTCAGCGACGGCTCATCGTCGGGGAAATCCTCGTAAATGTCGCCGGTGCCATCGTCGTGCCTTGTGAGATCAGTGTCGTTGTCAACGACGCCGCAGTGCGCGATCCGCACGTCCTCGACCGGCGCGTCGTCGGACCCCGTCGCCGTGTTCTCGATCTCGCGCGCAACGCCTTTGCCGAGCACCACCTCGCCAAACACAACGTGTTTACCGTCGAGGTGCGGCGTGGGCTCAGTGGTGATAAAAAACTGCGAGCCGTTTGTGTTGGGCCCGCTGTTGGCCATGCTGAGCAAGAACTTCTTATCATGCTTGTGCACGAAGCTCTCGTCATCAAACTTCTCGCCATAGATCGACTCGCCGCCGGTCCCCATGGGCCGGTCGAGCGCCTCGCTGGTGAAGTCGCCGCCCTGGATCATGAAGCCCTTGATCACGCGGTGAAATTTCGACCCCTTGTAGCAGAGAGGCAGGCCGTGCTCGCCGTAGCCCTTCTCGCCCGTACACAGCGCGCGGAAGTTCTCGGTTGTTTTCGGCACGTCGTCGTACAACTTCATAACGATGCGGCCGACGGGCTTGTCGCCGATTGTGATATCCATGTATGTGCGCACCATGTTAGTGAATTTTAGTTCTGCAAGATTTTGATGGTAGGGTCGTGAAGGAATCAGTGCTGCTTAGGGTGGAAGCTGAGCTATACGACAATGCTGGTAGCGTTGCGCAAAGGGGACGGATCGAGGTGAACAACAGGATTATTATAAGGGCAAGGTCTATTCTAGAAGGTTCACAACCCTAGCCCTCGACGCGGGCGAGCGGTTCGATAATTCCCCACCACATCAGCGCGAGGGACTCACTTCGGTTCGGTAGCGGGCACAGGCGGCGGGCCAGACGTGCGACCGTATTTCTGCACTAGCTCTCGCTCGTGCTTCAATGTCTCCGCACGGTATGCAAGGCGCGGCTTAGGCACATTCGTCTTCTCGATGTTCACTTCGCCGGTATGCATGTTGTAACCCCAGTGGTTTTTGATCTCATGCTCGAACCCGCTCTGCATGACCGAGTAAAGCGCCAGCTCGCGCGAGTCCACCGCATTGAGCTTGTAAATTTGAATGGCGATACTGTACTCCTCCATCAGCGGCTCGCGGGTGAATGAGAACTGCAGCGGGTCGTCGCTACTCAAGCTCACGTTGAGACCCTTGCGGAAGTACGACACGAACGGGTTTTTCTCGTAAGACAGAAATAGCGCGTTGTTGGAGATTGGGGACATGGCGAGCCCAACCTGCTCGAGGTAATACAAGAACTGCATGTACGGGAGCTTGCGGAGGAGGATGCCGTGCGAGATGCTCTGGGACGTAAGATACGCGCAGATGAGGTGCTCGGGGTCGCCAGCCTCGCCGCAGTGTGGCCGCAAAACAAATGTGTTGTAGCCGAGGCGCTGGCGCCAGTGGTTGAGCGAGACCAAGTTCGCGTAGAGGTAATAGAGGTAGTAAGAGTACGGCGGGTTCTGGGGAAGCTTCCACTCGGTGGGCGGCGGATACTTGGCGAAGGTGCGGCGATCCGCCTTGGACTCGTCGTCAACCGAGTCGAAGCCGACCACGCGCTGGAGGAAGATGTGGAGCTTGGGGTCCCTTGCCGGCTCCTGCGTCACCTCGTACAGCGGCCTGAAGATATTTTCGACCACCTGGCCAAAGTTGTCGACTATACCGCTTTTCTTGTAGACGTCGAAGAGGCGCGGAACCTGGATGAGCCAGCGGACGTTGTCGCTGATCAGTTTGTTGTCGACAACCCACTCGGCGAGCTTCGACCACTCGCTGATGTGCCGGCCGTAAATGGAGATGCGGTACTCGGCCATCTGATACTTACTCTGCTCGAGATCGCTGAATACCTCGCGCGTGATCTCGGCAAGATACCGGCCCTGGATGAAGTTGTCGGTCTTGAGAAAAATTTCGCGGAGCCGCGACTCGCCGATCGGATTATACTTGAGGTTGAACTTGTCGAAACGGTGAAACGCATCGGAGTGGGCATGCATATCGAGGGTGTCGATATTGAGGTCGTAAGCGGTGAGCCCGAGCGACTCAAACACCTTGCTGAGCGTGAGCAGCTTGCCGTCGCGGAAGATCACAACCTCGTTTGGCGACTTCTTCATCTTGGATTTGATGAACCGCAGCAGATGCTTCTGGGTCATGCACGCCGAGTGGTGGACGTGCGTGTCGACCTTGCGCACATTGTAGAAGTCGCGGTGGGGCACGCGCTTGCTCTTCGCGAGCTCGTCGCCCTGATTCAGCAAGAAGTACAGATTCCACCGCGCGTCGAGATACTGCAACCGGTTGAACGCAAACGACTTCATCGGCCCGTCGCTGCTCAAAACTGTCAGCCGGTCCACCGCCATGTAATAGTCCCGTAGCGTCGGGACCGGCACAATGGGATGGGCAGGATCCTCGGGCGCGTAGACCTGGTATACGCACTGCTCATCGGCCTTATACGTGAGCTTGCTGGGGCCCGGGATCTTACATTCTGCGATGTCAAACTTGATCCCCACGTTCTCGGGGGTTGCGTCGGTCTTCGACTTGATGATGAAGTGTTTCGTGACCGGGTCGTACTCGGGCTCGGGCGGGGCCGGGTAAATCTTCCACGATTCCTGGTTCTTTGGGTTCTTGCGCTCGTCCTGCAGGCTGAGGCCAATGAACTTGCGGCGCAGATCCACGCTCTCGGCCACCTTGCTGTACATGTCGCTAAGCTCCTTGATCTCTGAGGCGTTCGGCTGGCCCTGGTACGAGTCCAGCGTGGGGCGGCGCTTCGTCCAGTCGATGGAGCGGCGGAATTGCGGGCTGCCCGACAGGCTGCTGCTGGCGATGTGCGGCACGGGCGGCGCATCGGACACATCTCGGTAGTGCGGCGACTTCGGCAATGAGTTCTCGACGTTCTCATCGAGGCCCTGGTGATGGTGGTGTGCCGCCACCATGTCGAGGGCGTGCATTTTCCCGGTGAGCGAGTCGTGCCGCCGCTGTTCCTCGTACGACATGTCGTGGAAGCCGTCCTCCTCGTCGCTGCTCTCAAAGACTGGTTTCGTCATTTTTGCGGTGGTGCCTGATGTCCGATTCGTCGCTGGTGGCAGCGATCGCTTACAGATAGCTAAGTTACACTGCTGGATATGGGGCGGCAGACCAACAAGAGAGATAATTAAAATCTAGGCAGATCGCCCTAGGCTGCTGGGCCAGGGCTAGGATCGCTATAGTCGACATGGATAACGGTGCTCCCAATCTGCTCTCGCGTTGATACGTACTCAAGCGGGATAGGATTGGGCTCAGCAGAGATTGCGCTGGCGAGTATTTCCCCAAGCTCGAGGGGCCACAATCCCTGGGTCTTAAGGTGCTTTAGATCGGCCGGCGTGCTCCACAGCGTGTCTTTGATGTTGCGTCTCTCAGTGGGACTCCAGTTCGAAGTGTCCAGCACGCAATTCGTCGCTACGCGAACAGCGAAGTACTGCTCATCAGCAAGAACGATGTCGCCCGAGTCGAGCAGGAGCGGGGCCTGGCGCGTTGCAACAATGCGCGGCGGGATTGCTGTTGTAAGGCCTGTTTCCTCGAACAGCTCGCGCACCGCGCCCTCCATAAATGTCTCGTGGGCTCGAACGCCTCCCCCCGGGGTCGTGTAGTACGACCCCTTCTCGGCTAAGGCGTCATCAACAACGCTTCCTTCGTGGGAATACTTGAACAGGAGCACCGCGCCAGTGCTGTTAATAACCAGCACCCGCGCTGCACGCCGCCGACGCAAAGTAGCCGCCTCGACCTCAATGACGGGCATTTTTGCGCTGCTCTGGCCCCCAACTGTCTCGCTACGCTCTGGCTCTCCAGGCACCCTTCGGGCGGTGCAGGACAGCCGTGGGTGTCTCTCTGTCTCCGCATGTCACGCGTGACTTATGCGCCCCTTACCTCGCCTCGCCCCGGGGATCTGGGTTTCCACCCAACGGTTTGCTGCAGCGTAAGCCGAACCTAGCCTGCCAGCTCAGCCCGGCAATTATATATATAATCGCTGGCCAGCCTCAACCAGTGTCACCCTACTCACTCACTTCTACAAAAGCACCCCCGAATGGCACCCGCCCGTATCATTGCGCTCGAGAAGCACGCCCTAGAGGCCGATCTCGCGAAACTAATTGTGGACGCTCAGAAAAAGGCGCTTGCGAAGAAGGGCCGGTTCGACATTGCGATCTCCGGCGGAAGCCAGGCCGAGACGCTGGCGGCGGGTCTGCTGGCAAACCCAGAGGTAGAATGGCCGAAGTGGCACGTCTGGCTCGCCGATGAGCGCATTGTGCCGCTTGACCACGCGGACTCGAACTATGCCCTGTTCAAAACCCATGTTCTCGACAAGCTGCCTGCGGCGCAGCGCCCCATGTCGCACACGATTTCAGAGGCGCTGCTGGCGGCGAAGGCGCCGAGCGTCGAGTTTGCCGCGGACTACCAGCGCACGCTGACGGCGGAGCTCGGCGCCAAGCCGGCGCTTGACATTGCCATTCTTGGCATGGGCCCCGACGGGCACACCTGCTCGCTGTTCCCCGGCCACGCCCTGCTTAAGGAGGAGAAGCTGCTTGTTGCCAGCCTCGACGACTCGCCAAAGCCACCGCCGAGCCGGATCACTTTGACAAAGCCCGCGCTTGCGCTTGTGGAGCAGATTGTGTTTCTGGCGACCGGCGCGTCGAAGAAGGAGGCGATCCACGCCATCTTCACCGAGAACGATGCTAAGCTGCCGTCGAAGCAGGTGAACGACATCGCAAAGAGCGAGGTTGTGTGGCTCACCGACCCCGCGGCGCTCGGCAACTAGCTCCCCCCATCGGCAGCTCGCCAGTAGCCAGGTTCATAGTTAAAGTAGCGTCTATCTTCCTCTCGATATGTTACATGAAATAAGGAGAGAGGTCATAAATCATTATCATCGGCATAAGGCGCGGTCCGCACGCACCCGGGCGGACCCGCGCTGACATTCGGGGTCATTGGTATTTCGATTCCGTTGGTGCGCGGACTTGTTGATCGCTCCAAACTTGAATCTTCATGTCTCGTCATATACATCGCACGTCACAAAAAGGTCATCAGTCATGGCAAATGTGGTGTGTTGCAAGCCTCACGAGAACTCGTTGCGCTCCAGCTCCTGCAGCACGCGGTTGATGCTCTGCACGCCCACCATCTTTTTGTTGCACTCCAGCCGGCGAACAAGCCGTCCAAGATCGCACCCGTCAAACTTGTGGTGCTTCTGCAGAGTCTTGAATGCCAAGTTGCAAGGGATCGCAACGGCGCCCGGCGCCAGCTGCCCAGCAGCGCTCAAACTCACACAGAACAGCATGGACATCGGGCCGCGCTCGCACTCCGTGCAACCGTACACATCGTCCCCAAGGCTCACCGTCTCGGACAAACTCTCCACATGGCTCTCGGTGGCCGGCTCGGAGATCGGCGGCAGCTGCACCGGCGTGGCTGCGGGCGGCTGTGGCGTCGTCTCCGCGCAGACGCACACGGTGTTCTCGGTGCAAAACCCGCATCCTGCGTCGGGGTTCAGATGCATGCTTTCGAGCGGCGACGGCACCGACATGATCGGCGACGGCTGCATGGGTTCAAACGCGCTGACCTTCTTGAACTTCAGCATCGGCCCCGACGGGGCTTTCGTGCGAGCACCTCCGTGGCCATTAGCGGAGTTCTCGGTCCCAGGCCGCTTTATCGGCACCGCCTCCATCTTTATGTTCGGCTGGTTGAGGATCATGTCCAGCGATGGCAGGCTCACCGAGGAGCGGTGGCGCGGCGACGCAGTCGAGGATGCCGGCGACTGCATCTCCTTGATCCCAATATCCTCGCACGCGCAGCCGTCCTCGTGGCTGCAGAGGCCGCATGAGTCGTCGGTCGCGTCGCCTTTGCTGTCAGACACCGAGACCCGGCGCACCACCGACACATGGCCGTTCCTCCGGGTGGCAGGAACGGGTTTTGTTTGTTTCGCAGGCTTCTCGGACGCGGCCTTCGGCTTCCGGCCGGGCTTGGGCCGTGGAGGAAGAACCCACTGCTTCGAGATCGAAAGGCGCTCGACCTTAGGTCTGTGCTCGGGCATTTTCACTGGAGCCAGTTCTTCTGCCGGTTTAAGTCCGACCGGACCGTCTCCAGCGGGCGCAATGGGCTGGATCGCCCGCCGCTCGCTCATTACCCAAAAGAAAGATGGAACTGATTGAAGAGCCCTCGGGATACAAAATTACCTAAGTACGGTGCCGAGTCACGCCACACGGTCCCGCGATGAAAAAGATAGCTTGTCGATTCGTTACATAACCGGCCCTGCACAGTGCCGGCCCCCTGCTCGACCTCAGATGGCCCCCAGACGCTTCCAGGCGGTTCGAAGCTGGTCGAGAGCGCGGATTGATGAGGGCGGAGGGGCGAATCGAGGTAAGAGAAGAGTAGAAGCTGAAATGAGATGGTTGATTGAAATGGAAATTAGTACAGCAATTATCGTTTCGGAATAAAATCGAGTAGGATTACAAGTAAGGTAAGACAAGCAAAGCGCGGTTAGGATATTAACGCCCACCTTTGTTGGCGCATAGTGACTTTCGCCTTGAGTAGACTGCACCAAGAATTGAGCGCGAGGATGCGCATGGGCGGGACGTCGCTTCGCGGAAAAATGCCTACTTAGCAGCAGAGGCTTGGTGACTTGTCTGGTCTGTCTGGCGGGCTGTCTGGCGGTTGGATGGCCTCGAGCGTTTGGGCACGTCGAGCGTCGGAATGTACATCTCGTAGCTTGCCATCTCCAGCGTCTTCGCCGTGCTGTTGACTTCAACTTCTAGCGTCATCCTCACCGACCCCGGAACCACGGTTACCGCCTTGTCGTGCTTCGGGATCTCCTTGATTTTGTCTTTATCAAATGTCGGTCCCGCATAATGAAAGCCCTTCGGCTCGGTGCCGGCCAGCACCGGGTCGAGAATACAGTAGTTACGATGCGCAAGCATGGACTTGTTGTGCTGCGTTTCGCCGCTAGGCGTCAGCCCAAAAATAGGAATATTAGTTTCCACGACTTGGACGCCCAGATAATGCGTTTTGTTACGGCGATTCATGAAGTCGGCCAGCTCGCTCGGCGGCGGCGTGTTCACAATCGCGCTCGAGATTGGGCAGACCATGAACCGCGTGTCGCGTTCAGGAGGCGTTGGTTTGTGCGCTTGGAATACACCGACCGAGCACAGGTGCACGTCGCCCGTGAGGATCGTGATGCGCACACTTAGCTCCTCTTGGAGCGCGATTAGCCTGTTTAGGAATTGGTTCCGCTCTTTTTTGTGCCCCTTCGCGCACCAATGGTCATTGAGGTCATCGAGAAGCTCCACGTCACCATCAAACGGGTTCACCAGCCCTTTCAGGATGATGCCCTTCTTCGACAACCACTTCACCGGCTCAATCAACCGGCTCGACATGAGGCTCTCGGCCCACACCATGCGCGGGTACGCGATCGGCACTCCAAGCATCAGGTAGATATGCCTGATCTCCGGACTCGCAGCCAGCTCTGATCTTAGGCGCTGGAACACTGCCGCATACGTCTCGGGCGTACACACCTGCTTGAGTTTGCGCTCGGTGCGGCAATCAAGGCCTAGGAACGCAACCGTCTTGCCAAGCCGCGCATAAATCGACCGCGCAGGCTCCTCTATGTAAGGCCCAGGCTTGCCGGTTGAAATCCACGACGAATCTGCAAGCTTCGGGTCATCGCGGTCACTCGTGCACTGCTGGAAGAGCATGTAGTACCGATACGCGAAGCTCCCTAGCATCTTGAAGATAGGAGACGACATTGTGTGATCCCGGTAGGTGCCGTAGCCATCGATTATGTCGTGGTCGTCATACACATTAAGCGACGGAATGGTTGCAAGCGCTTCAATCCATCCGCGCTGCGTAGTTTCGCTGACAGCTCCTTTCCAATACCCGCGGCCAAACCACTCAATGTACTGGCGGAGATAAAACCGGTTGATGAGCGTGGCCATGTTCTCGCTGTCGGCAATCGGGCCGAGCGTGCTGAGCGTGTGCTCGGGCAGCACAAGGTTAATGCTGTCGCAATAGAGCTGGTCACCACCACCGAGCATGACATGAAACTGGCGCTCTGGCGTTTTGTGGTTCTTCAGAACGCTGTCCCACAGCGAATGCGGGAACTGGCTCGTATCGACTTTGAGAGAGAACCCGTTACACGAGTAGAACATCGTGCGCATTGTCTCCTCCTGGCCAGGCACCCAGAATGCGTACTCAGGGTGTTCGCCGCCTAGACGGTACGTATACTGTAGGCTGGTTGTTTCGTGCGTCTTGAGCTCTATGTCGAACCGCCAGAACGAGATGCCCTCAACCGTATAGATCTTGGTTGCCGGTTTATCGAGGATAGATTTGTTGATTGTAAACGGCGGGAAGTTGTTATAGTCGGACTTATCGTCGCGGGTCACGTACAAAACGCTGCCGCGCCACACTGATCTGTTTTCAGCAAGGCCCCAGAACCGAAGTATCGGCCCTGCGAGAATCTCGAGTTTGTTGTCGACAACATCCGGCCTATTTGGCGGAATCACGCTCAAATCCACTTTTCGGAGATTTTCCTCGGTCACCTTCGGAGCCGACATCTTTCCGATAAGAATCGCGGTTGATGAATGCGCGATAGCTCATATATTGCTTGCCCTTCAAGGGCCGTGGAAGATATCATGTGATGTAACCAGGAATTCGAACAGGCGCAATTGGCGCCCGCGAACTGGTGGGCGAGCCGGGGGGCATTTTTGGAGATAGTGGTGAAGTGGCCCTGCTAGCAGCTGGATCTTCGCTGGGTAAGCTGATTAGTTCGGCCGTGAATCGACTATGCGCCTCACAAGCCGACCTCTGGATTTTGCAAGATCTAACTGCATTGCTGGTGTGTTATGAATCTGAACTATCTATATGTGGACTCGAATCGGAGTCGATATTCAATGCCGCTAATTTAGTGCTCACATGCAGGGTGATGTCACAAGCGGATCGCCCCGTCTCCCGAAACCGCCCACACGCACGCCCACGCCGCGTCAGAGACCAAGACCACGGAGTGCGATACTACGCTGTTCCGTTAGTCATCATCGAGAGCTCCACTTACGCGTCAGTTTGGGACGATGACACAGCGGGCACCGCGAGCGTAAATAAGTTTCACGGAGGTCACCGACCAGCAAATAATCTGATGGCGTCCGGCGCCAGCCAGTTGCGAGCAGCGCTGTGGCTTCAACCCAAGCCTGGCTCCCAGCTGCACACAGCCCTCCGGCAGACCATTGCGGGCCTTGCGCCTGTATTCGAGGACGCCCCCCGCTTCGATCCGCACGTCACCATTGTTAGTGGGATCAACGTCCAAACAGACCAGGAGGTCGACTTTGTGCTCGACAGCATGCTTGCGGCGGCCAAATCAGTGCCACACCTGGACGTGGTGCTGGAGGGCGTGACCTATGGCCGGGTATTCTTCCGGAAAGTCGTGCTTGAAGCGCATCCCGCGGCCGAGCTTGTGTCGCTGGCCGCGATCGCGCAGGAGGAGTACGTGCGGTACCCGCAGCTGCGGCGCGAGCATTTCCAGCAACACAAAAAGGCGCCCGACCCCGAGCAAATCCACGAGCTTCACCAGCAGGCGTCGCAGTACGCATCAAAATGGGTGCGGGAGGAGTTCCGCCCACATCTCAGCCTTGTATACTCCGACATCTACCCCGTAACCGAGGCAATACGGCACACCGTCCACCAGCGCCTGAAGGACGTGTTTGGAGCGCACTACGAGACGCGAGGAATCGGCTGGACCGGCGGACGCATCTCGCTTGTTCTGTGCGAGGGGCCCGTGGAGGAGTGGCAGGTCCTTGGCTACCGCGACATTTAGGAACCAGCAGTGCCGCCGTGAGGGATATGTGACCGAGAGACAGAGAGGCATGTATTATTACGATTTTTATTAATTCACCATGTACGTAACAGGGAACCAGTTACGTGGTCCATAGCCGCGCCGTGCCATCACCGCCGGCACTGAACAGCCATGCCTCGCGCGGGTGCCACGCAACTTGTAGTACGCCCAAACTGCTCGTCACCTTGTGCCCCTTCAAGATCTTAAGCGGCACGAGCAGCGGGTTCTTCATGAGGTCGTCATAAACAGTGCAGTGCAGCACGTTAATCGTGCCGTCGTCGCTAGCTGAGCAGAACAGCGGTAGCTTCTCGTGGTACTTCACATCCCGCACCGCTCGGTCGTGGTACCGTAGCGTCTTATAGGGCTGTTCGTACAGCTCGAGGTCGTGCCACGTAACCCGCCGGTCAAACGAGGCAGTGATGACATTTTCACCCTGCGGGTGGATATCGAACGTCGACAGCCAGCGTACCTGTGGCTGCAGGCGCTTCAGCAGCGTCTGGGTGGTCAGGTTGTAGATACGCACGTACCGCTGCGATGCAACATACAGATGGGGCTTGAACGGGTGGAACTTTGCGTCCTGGATGAGGCCTTTGGCACGCCGGAACGGCGATTGCGTGGTATGCTTCGATAGCTGGTGGACGAGAACAGACGTGTTCGATGCCTCGGGCAGCACCGTGACGAAATAGTCGCCCCGCGAGTGCCAGTCGATATGCTTCACCCGCTTCGTGCACCTCACAACAACCGCGCATCCGGCCGCCTGCAGCTTGGCGCCTGGCTTTGTCCACTGCGCAAGCTTTTTCTGCTTAAGGGTGCGCTCGCGCTCGGCATCGTCCTCAGACCCATTATCTCCGTCCTGGTCCTCCTCGTTCACATTGGAGGACGAAGCCTTCACAACGTTCCCGTTGGCACGATACGCCCAGCCGCGCTCGACCATCTCGAATGCCGCGTTCTCACGCGCAATGTCTTGGAGGAGCTGCGGCACTACAAGATAAATGCTGTCACCCGCCACTATCGACAGAAGCAGTTGCTTGGGATGCCACACCACCGCGTCAATCCGATCGTCGGGGTGTCCTCCATGGGTCTCTTCGTCATCGTTGTATGTGTCAATTGCTAAAATGTTGATGCGCCACAGTTCGCGGCCCGTGAGAACATCCCACACGCGCACCGAGCCATCTTCGCCGCCAGTGGCAAGATATTCTCCAGATGTGTCAACGCTGAGCGTGCGCACCCGGCCCTCGTGGCCACGATAAACCGTTGAACACCGCATGGGGAAAGGCCGCAGCTCCTCTGGCGATGGCAGGTCCGGAATAAGCGAGTCGGGATCAACATTGGCACGTTCGCGCTGAGAGCGCGGCGCTAGGTACAGATCCAAGCACCGCTCGTAACGCTCAGGAAGGCTGTTGCTGTAGCCCGGGACCCTGCGCAGCGAGCCAAACTTCTGAGGGATGAAGTTAGTTTCACGGTCCTCAGGATCGGTGCCCTCCCACTTCTTGCGTTCTTCATCAGAAAACAGGTATTCCTCAGGGGGATTGTAACTCTCTTCGTGGGTCGGAGGAGCCATCTTGGGCGCCTGCCAGTGCATTCGGTTGGCGACGGGCTCCTCTTTCTCCCACACGTCGTAAAGCTTTGTGTTCAGCGTCATCTGACGGTCGTCGTCATCGAGCTCGTCGAGAGGCTTGCGCTCCTTGAGCACAAGCTTACCTTCGCGGATCGCCCGAACGAGCTTCATAACCTTGTTTGTTTCGTGCTTGCTTCGCACAAACCGCTGCTTTGGCTCGGGCTTTGCCGATAATGGCATAATCTCGGGATTGGTATTGCTAAACCACTCGAGCTGGTCCTCAAATGGATTGATGGAATCTGAGGGCAGCAGACCTGATTGGACTCGGCGCACAAGATCCTGCTCTTCCTTTGTGAGATTAAGACTTTGGCCGGTATTTTTGTCAGTGAGTCCCGTCCATCCCTTCGGCAAATCGATGGACTCCAGTAAAGCGTCAATTGCGCTCTGGGAAGCTGGGCGCATGATCCGCTTGCCGTCGATATTGTAGCCGATGTGCGGGAATTTCTCGTAGGCCGAGATCGGTATGTTGCCAATTGGGTTTTCGTCTTCACGGTCGCTATCGTCACTGGAGTAGTGCGGGTCGATTTCAGGTAAAACGCGCCGAAGCTCCCCATCAGCGCCGCGCACAAATTTGGACTTCTCTTCATCATCGGATAAGGGGAATTCTTGCTCATTCTCTGAGCTCAATTGGTCTAAGTCTGAACTATCAAACCCGTCTAACGAAGGTGCAGATTCATTCTGAGAGACCACCGAGTCATCATCGTCTTCCGAGTCCAACTCACCATTAGATCTAGGCTCACTATCGTCGTCGCTGGATAAATGGAGCATGGGCAAATCCTCTGTGTCCAAGAGCTCTGGGAGGTCTACATTTACCAAGCTCCGTTTCTTCGCCAGCGCCATCGGACCGAAATCAGCTATCTTCCAGTCAAAGTTCACAAGCTAAGAACCGTTCTTTATTTTTCAGCTTATTAATTTTTTTGGCGAGGAGGAGAGAGTCAACACCGCCGCCTGTAGTCAACTTCCTTCTGTTCGCTTAAATTCCAATTAATCAGCACCGCTGACTTATGAAGACGCGCTGGGCTGGCTCATCTACGATGATCTTTCAACCTTGAAACGATGGACTGGAGTGGCCCGTGAATTGGAACCACCTCTGGGATCCTTATCACATTGTAAATACCTGACTGGCTATTAGCCCAGCCTTCTTCAGGTCTTATTTGGTGGCTCACTCGCTTCGCCTAGCTGTCACCAAACTCTGCGTCCTATCCAGTAATAGCTGCAAACCTATATCTCTTTAAGTTGACTGAAACGTTGTCACCAGAGTACTATGTAGTGCTGGCAACAGTTCGCGCTGTAGCGTCACGCAGTAGGGTTCGATGACAGTAGCGAATTGCAATAACCTGGGCTTCTGTGGGCAACGCGTCCACGGGGACCAATTTGCGACAAGGACATAGCGAACGTGTGTGCGCTGTTGCCAAAAAGATTGTCATGTGCTTGATAAGCAATGCGAAGTAGCTCAATCGGGCTGTGAAGCTCGTAGGGGTGGGTTGCAGCCGGATGCAGTCAAACGCCAATATAACAATTACCCTACTAATATGCGGCTTGATAGCTTTTGAGTGCCACGGTTACTATCAATGTCCCGGAAAGCGTATCACAATCCCCTGAAAGCTGAGCTCGCTCTCAATGGACATAGAGATTTTTACGTCCTTGGCGACCTCATATCAGGAAAGCTCATTGTAACTTTGGCGAACGCACCCTCTCTAGTCAATCGAATTTCTGTTTCCGTGCTGTGTCAAGAGTATTGCCTTATCGATGAGCGCCTATTTGTGTCAGAGTTGCTTAGTTTAGCAGCTGAAGATAATTTCAGATCCTTAATCGAGACATGCAATGCAAACGCACGCGGGCAGTTTGAGTCTAACTTCAGCATCCTACTCAATCGCAAATTCGTTTCTTGGTTCCCTCCCAGTTTTTCAAGGTCTGAAGCAGGGGGCTCTACCCATGGGGTGAGGTGGTTACTGTATGGTGAGATTGGGGTTTCGCATTTATGCCCTTTTAAAGAGAAACACGATATTAGACCTTCTTTGGAGTTTCAGTTTTACCAAGGTGATCTCATCGTCCCTTTCGAAAATGATTTGACTGATAGGTGGTTTACTACATCTTCCAGCCCCCTCGTTAGGTTTTCGTGCCCTTGTCGCCTTCCACAATGGCCTGAACGCTTTGATGTGGGGCTCGAATTCGACGGGTCGCAAGAGACGCGAATAGATGCGATAAGCATCTATCTGCAGAAAATAATCACATTCATGGGCAGCGACCCAGAGATCTCAAAGGAAGATAGCCTCCTTGCCCAAAGGCGTAACGTTAATACGCGCGGCACGAACAATATAATCAATGTGAGTTGCCAAATAAACGAATACGAGCCCTCCACGTACTCCAATTACTTCTGCTCTGTTCGATACCTAATCCGGATTGAGATTCACAGCCCCAACAGCGAACAAACGAGTACCAACTCAATAGATATCACTCCCCCGCGGCCAAGATCAAGGGCAAATTCACGACCTGCTTACGAAAAGCCTGAATGCGTAGTACAACCACCACCTCCACCGTCACCGGCTTATACCCAATGATTTGTTCGCCGTTGCTCAGCTCTGGAATATATAGACCTAAAACTCTGACTATTATAATGCAATATGAATGGATCATTCCTTAAGTACGAGGGCCCGAGTCAGGCAATTGTGTTCGTAGGAGTAGATTCCGAAGAGACTCGTCCTGTATCTCATGAAAGTCAATCGGCTCTGTATTGCCTATAACTAAAAACGTTTGCTTGTTTGCTAGCCATTATTGCGATGAGGACAAGTTTTTTCTTTCACGGTGCGACGCTTGGTCATGCTCACGAGTGGGAATGAGCTGCCCTTTTCGAATATCTGGTTCTTTTCCCGCTCACAGGCGCTGGACGAGTGTTATCATAGTTACAGCTTGGTTTGTTATTCAGAACTCTTGGCTTTTGAGTTAGACAATCAAGATTGGTATTGTAGGATGGCAAAGGTGTGTTAGCAGAGGAATCTTGGACTGGACGAGGCATTACACCTTGGACCATCTTGAATCACAGCTTGAACCGCGGCATCGTTTGAGGATCTTATTGCACGAGATTTTACAAAAGGAGATGGAGGAATATAAAGATATTTCGCATCGCCGCAATTGCGATTGATAAATAACTTGAGGGGATAAATCTATTCATGTGTGACGTCATCATCATTCTTGGCTGTGAGCCGCGCTTGATACTCTTCTGATTGGGGTTCGAGATTACTTATCAGCCCCTGGGTCGCCTTATCCGATTGGCGTGGTAAATCGCGCTGATCCTCCCGTGGCCTAGAACCAGCAGTCACCGAAACAGGGTTGCGATCTTCTGCGGTGACGATATCTGAATTGGCGCGCTCTGAACTCTGTAGTAATCTCCCTCGATCGGCTTGAAGACCTGCCACTGGGTGCTGATCACTCCCACTTGGAGCAGCAATTGCAGAGGTATGAGAGCTGTTCGCATCATCATAAGGGGCGGCTGACTCTGGGACTTGAGTGGTCGTTGAGGGTTTAACATTCCGCTCCATCATCTTAATAGCACGCTCTCGATCAATAGCCGCTTTCTCTCTTTGTTCAACAGAATGTTCTCTCTGTTCAACAGACTTCTCTCTACGTTCGACTAACTTCGCATCGCCATCAGCAGCGCGTTCCCTCACTTTGACGAATTCATCGCGCCGCGTGACAGCTTGCTCTCGTCGCTCGACAGACTGCTCTCGGGCTTGAACCGCTTTCTCCCGGCCTTGAATTGCCTGCTCTCTACTATCATCAACTTTTTTGATGGATTGCTCTTTACTGTCAGCCGGTCTATCGGGACGCTCGGCTAAATGCTTGCCTAGATTGAGAACCATCGTTGAGAGTCTCGTATTGAAATACATTTGCGAGCTCGCGATCGCGGTAGCTTCATCAAGCTGCTCATTGGAGAGGTTGGACTTTTGAGCGAGGGCGGGTGAGAGCTCCACTTGTTGGGTAATAAACGGAGCTTGCTCTTGAACTTGCTCTTTGAAATTGAGAGACAGCGCGTCCAAGGTCCCTGAGGTCCCGGGAACACCTCCTTCTGTGAGTGTCGTATTCGGGTGCTTAGCCACGTATTTGGCGAAATCCTGGGACAGCACCAATGCTTCGCGATGATGATCTAGTCCTTGGTCAGCAATTAATTGCCCCTCAACAAGCCAGTCAATTGGTTTGGTGTCCGGACGATTGAGCGCGGCAGCCATTTTTGCATTTCGAACTGCCAACGACGAGTGCACAGCTCTCGATTCTTGGAGCCGGTCATACAACCGATCTAGTTCTCGATAGGCCTCCGAGCGGCTGGTGTAATGCTTCAGCGGCTTCAGAATGGTCACTGATGACGTTACAAAAGCAATGATGCAGAGTATAGCCGCGAGCAAACAATACCACCTCTGCACATGGCCGTCTTTGTCGAATGCAAGCCTACCAGTGACGGCTGTCCCACCAACAAGCCCAAGCTCAATGAGCTCCATTACAATTTTGTTGGCTTCTTGTGAGGCTCTTGGCTCCTCGCTTTCGACAGTGGGTGAAGACTGCTTCTTGTTGTAGCTCAGATAGACTAAGAATAAGAGAACCCCAACAAAAAACCCCTTTGCGCCCACCTTGCTAAGATCAGTAGTGGGCTTGAGGTCAGTGCCCGAGAAAGAAAAGCTCGGGGAAGCCGAACCTTCATCACCAGAAGTAGCATTAGAAATCGCAGCGGCAACGGTCCGCTGAACGTTGTCTAACAGGTATTCAGATATATTGAACGCTCTCGCGGTCTTCACCTCTCCGCACCACGCCGGAATTGACCCAATCACTTCTTGAAGGCCTAGAAAGACGTCATAATCAAGCCTACGCTTGTATACATCCTTCCAGGTATCCATGTGATTGCTCAGAGCTTCGAAGGCAGGCGCGAGGCGGTCGCAGTCCAAAGCTATATCTCCGTTCATAATGAATCCCCCGCTTAACGACGACAAGTGCGCAAACTCTCAATCAGAGGCGTGCGCCTTTTATATTCAATTTAAAGCATTATGTCACTCGGGCGGTTCGCGCCCTGGCATCACATCATTTTAGCGGTTCGCCCAAAGCGGTTGTCTATATGCAAGATGCATGCACCTGCTGGCGTTAGTCATCTCAACCCCTGCGGTACGCTCATTTTCAGAATGCGAAGAGGGCGCTAATGGGCGTCTTTGGTCACTAACTTTGAGTCTGACAGCTCCTTCGCGCAAATTCACGACCTCATTTCAGCTGTTCTTTCAGCCTGAAAATTCCTCTTGTTGATAGATCTCCTTCCAGTGGTTCGTCAATTTGATATCTTCAACCAATGGTCATTTTAGCGGTTCGCGCCTTAACGCTACGTCATTTTGGCGGTTCGCGCCTTGGCAGTACGTTATTTTGGCGTTCGCGCCTTCGCGGTCCAAAGCGATTATCCAGATTTAATCTGCTGATGTTAGTCTTCTCGACCCCTGTGATACGCTCATTTTCAGAATTCGAAGAGGGCGTTAATGGGCGTCTTTGGTCACTCAATTAAATTTGACAGCTCCTTCACGCAAATTCACGACCTCACTTTAGCCGTTCATCACCCTCATAGCTCCTCTTGTTGGAAGAGCTTCTTGCAGCAGCTCTTCAATTCGTTGTAGAATCGAGAGATGCGTGCTTGCGCCCAGACTCGAAGCCCTCGCATTTCGGTTCGTAAGCTCGTTGGTATCTCTACCATGCAATCGTTTGGTCTCGCAATCGTTTGGTCTCGCAATCGTTTGCTACGTCATCGCTGCGGGCTTAGCAAGGTCCTCAAGTTTATTGTTGGTTCAGGGGTCGGGGAGGGCAGCGTGGTCTTCAAGCCATCTAGTTTGGTGAGGCTAGCTCGTTCTCGTTTTCAAATGTCATCAGATTGGTGAAGCATACTGCCTGCGTGGCTCTTGTTATCGATGAAAATACCTAAAGAGCACAATCACGCCACGCACGCATTGATGAACGAGGTTTCGGACAATGGCCGGCTTGTCAACGGGAAAGCGCAGCTGTACATCTTGGAACGAGATAAATTTTAAATATCAAGATAGCTTATTCACATGTGTTCTCTCGACTTCAGGGGCTCCCTGGCCTGAACAACGCGTATATATCCGCTTTGACCGGGATATTGTCAGTCTATAGCTATTTCTGACAGGGCGTGGGGACAAATTCACTAGCTGAGAGCGTGAGCGAGCATGGTCATCCAATTGGAGCATGGCGGCACCGCTGTTCACGGCGATGCCTCCGCGGACGAAACAAGCTTCTATGCCCATGTCGGCTCTTTGTAACCCTCCACTTTCAGAGTGTGATATCGCATGAATATCATATGGTCCCAGACCCAGTCTCTCTACTTAAGGCACATCCTTTCCTGACCCTATTCCGAGGTCACATTACCGCCATCTCTGATCTCTGGCGTTGGTCAGGCCATGAAGATTGGGAGGCCCCTTCATATCGCTGGGACATGTGATAATGGCCGAACTTCGGCCTAATGCTGGGGCCGTAATTGGCCAAGGTTCTGGGAGCTCTACAGCAGTGACGGGCTAAGCTGCGGGCGGAAGGAATTGCAGAGCCTAGCAGAAGTAGACTTGGGTATGAGCGCTGTTTGACCGGTCACCGCCCCCCTCCCCTCTATTCACATGTGTGTTGCCGGGAGCACAGAGCCGTGGATGATTGGACGCATAACCCTACACGCTGAGCACAACGACTTACTCCACCCTCGCGTGGGCGGCGCCTTCTTTTCACGCGCAGAATGTATGAATGGGGAGTCTGTATGTAAAATCACCTCCGCCAACCAGCCTAAAATGCGAAGAAGCCAGCTTTCGCAGGTTTCCAAGGGGCCTGTAGAAGGAGCGGCCTCGATGCCCCTGCCCTGTGCAAGGCTACTCCTCGCGCGACGGTCCAATAATAGGACGCCTTAATAAGCGGTGAGCCATCTCCACACCTAAAATCTACAAGTAAAATAAACCACATCCTGGGCCTAAACACACCATTATTCTCTCTTGTATTCACGATGTTGAGAACAGCGGCGCGCCAGCGCCTGGCCAGCCGGCTGCGGCCAACGCATAATAGCGTGGCCCGGCCGCGCTTAGCGGGCCTCGCCCTCCAGCATCACCAAAAGCGCTTTGCCACAACCGACCAGGACGTGTTTCTCGAAACCACCAATGCGACCTACATTGACGAGATGTACCGCGCGTGGCAGCAGGACCCCAGCAGCGTGCACGTGTCATGGCAGAGCTACTTCCACAATCTTGATGGCGGCACGCCCTCGGCAGCTGCCTTCACGGCGCCGCCGGGCATCAACCCGATTCCGCAGGCGGCGGCAATGCCAACGAGTCCTGCAAACATGGCTAGCCTGTCGGAGGTTGATTCCAACATGAGCCGGGACTTGCTGAACCATCTGAAGGTGCAGATGCTTGTGCGCGCATACCAGGTGCGCGGTCACTTCCACGCGAAGGTGGACCCGCTGAACCTGAGCAACGGCTACGACCTGGCATACCGCACGGGGTTCCCTAAGCTACCTCGCGAGCTTACGCCAGACTACTACGGATGGACGAAGCCTGAGGACCTAGAGCAGGAGATCACGCTGGGGCCGGGGATTGTGCCTCGGTTCGGGCAGGGCAAGAAGATGAAGATCAAGGATCTGATCGCGCTGCTGGATAAGACGTACTGCTCTAGCTACGGCATCCAGTATATGCATATCCCGTCGCGTAACATGTCGGAGTGGATCCGCGAGCGCGTCGAGGTGCCTGTGCCGTTCAAATACAACAAGGAGCAGAAGCAGCGCATTCTCGACCGTTTGATGTGGGCGACGATATTCGAGCAGTTTTTGGCAACAAAGTACCCGAACGACAAGCGGTTCGGTCTGGAGGGCGGTGAGTCGCTGGTCCCTGGATTGAAGGAACTGATCGACGAGGTTGTGGTCGATGGCATTGAGGACGTCTTCATTGGCATGCCCCACCGCGGTCGGCTGAACGTGCTGTCTAACGTGGTGCGAAAACCGAACGAGGACATCTTTGCTGAGTTTAACGGCTCAGCCACGTTCGACGAGGGCAGCGGCGACGTGAAGTACCACCTCGGCATGAACTACCAGCGGCCGACGACATCGGGCAAGCTGATCAACCTGTCGCTTGTCGCAAACCCATCACATCTCGAGGCTGAAGACCCGATTGTGCTCGGCCTGGCGCGCGCCGCGCAGAACAGCAAGGGCGACACCGAGACCCACGACAAGTCGCTGGGTATTCTTTTGCACGGTGATGCTGCCGTCGAGGGCCAGGGCGTTGTTTATGAGACGATGGGCACGCACACGCTGAAGAACTATAGCACGGGTGGCACGATCCACATCATTGTCAACAACCAGATTGGATTCACGACCGACCCGCGCTCGGGCCGATCGACGCCGTACCCGAGTGACTTTGCCAAAACGATGGACGCGCCAGTGTTCCACGTTAACGGAGATGATATCGAGGCCTGTATCTTCATTTTCAACCTCGCCGCACAGTGGCGCTCGAAGTGGAAGCGTGATGTCATTGTCGACATGTTCTGCTACCGTAAGTACGGCCACAACGAGATCGACCAGCCCTCATTCACGCAGCCCTTGATGTACAAGGTCATCAACAAGAAGAAGACCGCGCTTGAGCAGTACATCACGAAGCTCATTGATGAGGGTTCGTTCACCGAGAAGGAGATCCAGGAGCACCGTGACTGGATCTGGGGTATTCTTGAGGAGGCGTTCAAGAAGTCGAAGACCCCCAACAACGAGCACGACCGTGACGAATGGGTGGCCAAGGCTTGGCGCGACTTCAAGACCGCCAAAGAGCTCGCCACCGAGATTCTTCCCCACGAGCCAACAAAGATTTCCGAGGAGGTGTTTAAAGAGGTCGGCACCACCGTCTCGAGCTGGCCTGAGGGCTTCAATGTGCACCGCATTCTGCAGCGCATTCTCAAGACGCGCCAGAAGACAATTGACGAAGGCGAGGGTATCGACATGTCGACGGGCGAGGCGCTCGCATTCGGCAGCCTGCTCAAGGAGGGCTACGAGGTGCGTCTCTCCGGCCAGGACGTCGAGCGTGGCACATTCTCGCAGCGCCACGCCGTGCTGCACGACCAGGAGAACGGCAGCGAGTACACGCCGCTGAAGACGCTGGCCGATGACCCCAGCAAGCTCACGGTCACGAACTCGCATCTCAGTGAGTATGGTGTGCTTGGATTTGAGTACGGCTACTCGCTGCACGACCCGCGGTCGCTCGTGATCTGGGAGGCGCAGTTCGGCGACTTTGCAAACACCGCGCAGGTCATCATCGACCAGTTCTTGGCAGCTGGCGAGAGCAAGTGGAACCAGCGTACCGGCCTTGTGCTTTCGCTGCCGCATGGCTACGACGGACAGGGTCCCGAGCACTCGAGTGCGCGCATGGAGCGATACCTGCAGCTCGGCGACGAGGACCCGCGATACTTCCCTAGCGAGGAGAAGCTGCAACGTCAACACCAGGACGCCAACCTCGCGATTGCATACCCGACGACCCCGGCGAACCTGTTCCACCTGCTGCGCCGCCAGATGCACCGCGAATTCCGCAAGCCGCTGGTCATCATCTGGTCAAAGTCGCTACTGCGCCACCCTCTCGCCCGCTCGAAGATCGAGGAATTCACCGGCGACAATGCCGCGTTCAAGCGTGTGCTGGATGACCCCGACGTCGGTGTCGCGCTGAACGCCAAGGAGGACATCTCGCGCCTCGTGCTATGCAGCGGCCAGGTGTACGCGAACTTCCACAAGTTCCGCGCCGACAATGACATCAAGGACACTGCGGCGGTCCGGCTTGAGCAGCTGCACCCGTTCCCGTGGGCGCAGCTCAAGAAGGTCATCGACAGCTACCCGAACTTGAAGGATATTGTGTGGCTGCAGGAGGAGCCGCTGAATGCGGGCCCGTACGGCTACGTTGCCCCACGCCTCGAGGTCGTGCTCAACGAGACGCAGTATGCGGGCACACGCCCGCGCTACGCCGGCCGCGACCCGAGTGCGTCTGTGGCCGCGGGTGCGAAGAAGATGCATGTGGAGCAGGAGCAGGCATTCCTTAAGGAGGCACTGCAGATTTAACCCGTATATAAACCGTTTATCCGCGCGTTGATAGACATAGAACCACTTACCTACCAATCCCTCCTCCCGCAGCGGCCGCTAGCACGCTAGCCTGGATATTTAAACCCTAACCTGATACGTGCCACTGGTTACGCCTAGCGCCGCGGGTCGGGGCCAGGCGCGAAAAGCGAATTTTTCAGCCCTGTTCAGCCACCAGTCGACAGGATGAAGCCGATTGTAGTCAAAGGCCACGAGCGCCCGCTCACGCAGCTGAAGTACAATCCCGACGGCGACCTCATTGTCACGGCATCGCGTGACAAAGTCGTCTCTGTCTGGTTCAGCAGCAACGGCGAGCGCCTCGGCACCCTCGGCCCACATGGCGGTAGTGTCATGAGTATAGACATCGACCGCGACAGCCGGTACGTAGTCACGGGCTCCGCGGACCTCTTTGTGCATTTCTGGAACCTTAAAACCGGTGCGCCGCTCGGTAAAATCAGCTTCGCCGCAACGCCTCGCTACGTTCAGCTCTTCCCGTACGGCGAACAGTCGAAGTTGCTAGTGGTACAGGACCAGCAGATGGGCCAGAGTGGCACAGTGTTTATCTATGACATCGATCTCAGCGATCTAGGCGCGCCAAAGTTCGAGCAGGTCGCAAAATCCGAGAGCCTCGAGTCGCCATTTGTCAAGGCCGCGTGGTCGTATGACGGCAAAAGCGTGATTGCTGTGCACCGCGACGGCTCAATCTCGCGTATCAACGCGCTTACCGGCGCTGTGGAGCTCAACAAGCCAGTCCACAAGGCGGCAATTACGGACCTCCAGATGTCCGGCGACTCCTCTTACTTCATTACAGCCAGCCGCGACAGCACGGCAATGCTCATGCGCACAGATGGCGACTTTGTTGCCGGCCGAAAAACCTATCAGGGTGATGTGCCCCTCAACGCAGCCGCCATCGCGCCGGTCAAAGATATTATTATTGCTGGTGGCGGAATGGACGCCCGCGATGTCACCCTCAAAAAGGGCAACGGCAAGTTCGAGGCCCACTTCTTCAATAAGCTGTTTGCCGACGATCTCGGCCGCGTAGGCGGCCACTTCGGTCCTATCAATACAATTGCCATCCACCCGTACGGCACTTCATATGCCTCGGGCTCTGAGGACGGCCTGATCCGCATCCACCACTTTGACCAGAACTACTTCGAATTTGAGTACGGCAAGACTGCTGCCTAAAATTTAATGAGATTAATATGTCCTTTAAGGTGCAACATGTCGTTTTGTTTATTGTATATGCAAGAAAAAAGTCTGGCGCTACAAGCTCAGCCACTGGCTTTCACGATCACACGTCGAGAATTTCGCTACCATTATCATAAGCCGGTGGTGAGTTTATATGAGGGCCGTCTTCTACGATATATCCACCCATGAATGGCTCAAGGTGCGGAGGCATGATGTCGATCGGGCTGATGATGTTCTGCTCGTGATTGGCGCTTGTAATCTTAAGACGAATCAAATACTTCACACTGTAGAGGCGATTGCAAAAGGCTGCAGGCTCCCGCTTCTCGATATGGCAGATCAGAGATATATGGTCGCTCGTATTGCTCACCACAACGTTACGTTTCTGAGCAAGAGGACTCTCTTCCTCAAATATTTGTGAATCATTGGGCTGGGTAGCGATTCTTTTTTGTAGATATATGTCAAGCGTATCAATTTGTGTCTTTTGCGAATAGTCAAATGAAAGATACAAAACGAATCGTTCAGGCCACTGTGGAAGGCGAGTGGGGCACAAATACTTGATGAGAGGAGATGAAGATGTTGCGAGCCATCTATAGATGAGGTTGTTCTCTAAAGGGCTAACCACCCCACCCGGGTGGAACTCGAATGGGAGAATTTTCCTGGTAGTTTTCAGTTCGAATTGAGGGCTCAAGTTCGTAAAACCGACCTCAGCAGTTACTACCCACCTAACACCATGGATACAGCCTCCATTTGTTTTGAGATTGGGAGGCATCCAGGCTACCTTACCATCATCGAGGGCAACACTGAATTTAGCCTCAAATTGACCGTGTTTGATTGTATTGCATTTCTCAATCAGCGACTCGAAATTCTCCTCGGCTCGCAGACAGATCAAATCATAGGTCAACACCCGCCCGTTGAAATCACAATACTCCTGACATCGTACAAAGACCGAGACTCTGGTCACTAGCAGCGGTGAGTCAGTCAATGTGAAGACGATCTTTCCCGATAAAACCTCTCCAAAGACGTAGAACTCCCTTGACTCGTCGAAAATGAGCTGAATTACAAGTGGATGGAGAAATGGAACCAGAGACATTGAATGAGATCGTGCTAATCCTCTTCAAATGTTTTCATGGACGGCAAAATCTCTATCAAACTGTGAAGGGGCGTCATATGGCTGCTTTTGTTACTGCATTAGGTTTTCAAAGGTATGCAACACCTAGCAAGCAGCCTCACCGCCAAGCATGGCAATTACGCTAGCAGAGGAAAAGCGCCTGCTTATGGTCTCTAGCATCCATAGTAGCTCTCCTAGTCACAAGATATCCATTAAATGCCTATATATTAGTCTTCCTGCAATTGCATTCCCAGTGGAGTCCAACCTGTGCAAGCCACGCTTAAAGAAATGGAACGCCAGATAGCAAATAGCTCCTTGAGACGACTTCCCTTTAACAAGTCCCAGATTAATTCCGTCGAGAGTTAGACTTGTGACCAAGCATGCGCTATCGAGAAGCCAGCTAAAATTCCCTCATGCCTTTTTCCGTAATACCAGACCAACGTGACCAATGTGTCTCTTACATTGTTTAGGAGGTTCTGCGTGGTCAATTGCGAGATAGACTACTAACACCTTGCCATGATAATAATAAATACTAACTAGCACTATGTCAAGTGAGGCGACAATGCGTAGAATGGATTTAACGGCTTTTTAGCTAGAGTGACAGCGCCTTTGATTGACAAGCTAAAAACTCCACGACATGAGACTTACATGGTACTCTAACTGTGCCACTGCCTTTCAGGTCACTAAAGAGTTTGTGAATAGCATCTCACCATATTTTCTCTATCAAGGCGAAAAAAGCTATGGATATGGCATTTGCTTTTTCACTCGCTAGTTCTTAAAAAATGCAAGTTAGAGGCTCAGCTCTAAAAGAGCTCCAGCTAATCTTATCTCAGGCCCCTCGCATGCTGCTTAGCTTGCGAGGGGGTGGTGGCGTTGGGGATTGTGGCGCTTCTCGGAAATGGAGGACTCGCACCCCTGTGCCAAAATAGGGTGGTTCTTTCTTAAGATGCGCCGTCTCATGGTCAACTCTACTGCCCTCGTATGGTGTTGTTGGAGGCAGCGAAGGCGCAGCTCGTGGCTCATCAGGAAGCGGTCTCATCGTGCGCCATGGGCTAAACACTTGTGTTTCACCTGTAAACACATATAAATTGTCGTTGCTGGTCATTTGTCTTCGAGACAATTGCGGCATGCGAACGTCCTTCCCCTCGTCATCCTGAAAATCTCGTTTTCCTGTTATGCGCGCCTTATGCTTCTTGCGCCGCACGGCAATTACGATACAATGTACACATAAAACCAGGATCACCAGGCCCACAGCCCCGCCGACTATGCCGCCAATAATCTTCGATCGATTAGGCGACGACTTGGATGATTGTGAGGATACCGACGCGGCAGAACCATCCATTCTAGAGCAAATTCAAAAGCAGCCAAGGCAAGTAGTGCGGATAAGAACCGAGCCGTAACTCGCAAATAGCTTGAGGATATCGATTTCGAGTGTTGGCACGCCCGCCACAGTGTCGCTCAGCCAAACGGCTAAGGTGTCAGACGGTTCCTAAACGCCTGAAACGCCTGACAACTTCACTGATCGGCCAAATCGGATTGTATTTATATGACACACTAGGGCATCCCTGCATGGACATGGCTTGGATGAGCCACAGATAATCATGGTTTAGGGTTTTACATACCCCACAGCCCGCGGAATCCGGGGTACAAACCTTATGATTACCTTTTTTCAGAAGACATACGATCCGGCAGTTTACTTGAGCCTCCATGTCATTTTATAGATCTCACGTCTGTTTCATAGAAGTCAATTTGTCGCATCTGTTCCGGAAGCACGGTGCTTGATTTCGCAAGTGATTATAATGTTAAGGGTTTATACGTCATCGTGGTGCGGCCTGAAACGCGACTGCGCATGGCATGGGTATTCACAGGCACGCCTTGAGTCATGGGCCAATGCGCTGCATGTATGCGTCGTGAACGGCTCGGAGACGCTGAACAAACATGGATCAGAAGATCAGAGAGTGGCGAAGACTTTGGTCAAGATTGAACCAAGTGCACTTGCGAGTGGCTAGTTCCTTCTTCCGCAACTGTATCTCTTATAACTGTCCCTCTTCTCCTTCCCTCATGCAAGGATCTCTAAGGATCCGGATTAATCATCTAGGCTCAACGAGATGAGTCTCGTGATATCTGCCGAGGTCGATATGCTGAGCATGTGGTCGCGACACGGGCAATAGCGTGAAGGTATTTAGCGTTCAAGAAATGGCTCATAACCGGAGTCAGAAGAGGGCCCCACCCTCTGCCGTTTGAAGGCGGTAACTAATTTATATCGTTTTGGAGCGAATCATCACCTGCAGACTGTACTGAGATGGTATCTTCAAAATGAAAGCTCGAGTACTCACCACTCAATACATCCCAGGGTTCTGGCGAATCCTCTTGGTTGGAGGAGTCGTACGTCGTGACTTGTTTTGAGATAGCAGCGGCCGTCTCCTTTGAGTAATTTCTTTCCTGATCCCCTCCTTCGCTAGCCTGAGAGATCTCCTCTTGTTGCTGGACTTCGTGCTCGTCGATAACAGTGGGTAGAAAGGGCTCTCCCGATAATTTTGAGAGAGGTTTTATAAGGTTTTGAAATGATGAGCGTGATGTGCGCGAGATGCTGAGCCGTAATTGAGCGTACGACGGGGCAATACTGTCGCTTACAATGTTCGAGTAACAGCTGGAGCTGTTTGACTGCCGCATCGTTTGAAGGTTGCTTTGGTACTGCAGAGCGGGATGATGGATCGAGGGGCCTCTGCCCTCGGTTTCAACCTCGCTTCCGCCCTGGAAACTTTCTAAAGCGGGCTGAGACTCAGATGGCTGCTGCTCTTGAGCTAGCTCTTCTATCTCAAACGCACTATTTGCCATGCTATTGCTTCTGTGATGAGATGGAATGGCAGAGCTGAAGATGTCGGTGCCGAGCTGAGGTCTGCCAATTTGCTGTTCGGGCTGGTGGATCCGAGGAAGCGGCGGGGCTGGCGCCTTCCGTGGTGGCTTGATTGACGCGCGTGGCTTATATTGGTACATAACTGCCGCTCTTGGTTGGTTTGGTGGCAGCTGGCTGCCAGGCTCGCGCATTGGGTTGCGGGGTGGCACGGTTGGCGGGCCGTTGAATCGCAGGATGTCTTCGGCATTGAGAGGAGAAGAAACGTATATAGCAGATCCGGCCCTGATTTCTACTGAGTCGTCCATTCGGACCAATGGATCGTTGCTGTCCATTTTTTCTAAAGGTGACAGAGCTGGTAGCAGGGTGCGGTCCTTAGTGGGCTTTTTGCGAGACTCCGTGCACCGGCAGGCCTGGAGCAAACAGAACCCTATGAGCAGACAAACGACAAACCCAAGAACGCCGCCAAGAACGCAGATCAATACAATGTTTCGATGGTGCGCGCCCAAATTGGGTGGAGGATCCTTGGTAGAGGTCGCAGTGGCTGGAGAGGGGCTGCTGCTCGTTTCTGAGGAGAGCGGTGGGAGCGATCCGGAAGGAGCAAGCCCTGAGGTCTCTGAAGATTGGATTGGGGTATATAGAGCCGTTGGGGATGTTATCTTGCTCGCTTTGGTCCTGGTTGTGGAATCGCCTGGCTGCGTAGTATGTGAGGTGCGAGCAGCGGACGCGCCAGTCTGGCCAGCCGGAGATGGCCCAATTGGGATCACGGAGGCTATCGTCATGAAGTAAGGTGCGGGAGAAGTTCCGCTATCAGTGTCTAAGGAGACGATGTTATCGTGCTTGAGTGAGTCGAACACCAAGACAAGCACGGGCGCTGTCAGGTCATGAGAGACGCTCACCCGCTGGGATATGCTACTTTCTTCGGAGTACCTAGAGGTGACGCGTCTACCGTTCCCAGGTTTTGGGGAGGCTCCCCCCGCAGCTGCGGCTCCAGGTGCGGGCATAAGCGCTGTTCCCGGCCCGGGCGCTGTACTATATATCGATATCAAGGACCACTATGTTTTTCCAGCCCTTTCCAATCTTGCCGCTTTGAGAAGGCGCGCAGCAGCATGGCAGCGCCTTATCGAGGAAACCTGAGCAAAGTTAAGCGGGCCTGAGCGGGAGTGGAAACGGTTTAGCCAGCTTGAGCGGGGCGCGATGGACCCGGCACTATAAGTTAGCGTTGAGGTCTGATTCGTGTTTAAGGTTCTAAAATCTGCGTAAACTTTCTGTCGTAAAAAATAAATCGTGGTAGTTCGTGAAAGGGTCGTGGGAATCATCAGGGGACACTTGTTGAGTGTCAGAATGATCCCGGACCGCCCGAAAAGGCGGCAATGAGCCCCAGCTTGTCGTATTTCGGCTTGGCGCGGGGGATTTCCCGCGGCGTGCTAGATGGCGCCGGCACCGGGGCGCCGAGCTCGGGCGGGTCTTCGCGCAGCGTGCGCGGGATTTCAATGGGGCGTGCGTTGGCGCGGGAGATGTTGAGCGCCTCGTCGGCGGTCAGCGATGACGAGTCACGGCGGCTGCGACGCTTGGGCTCGCTGACAGCGGCAGGCGGCGGCGCCGCGAGCATCCAACCGAGGATTCCGCCCGGCGCCGACGCCGGCGCCGGGCTTGGCTGAAGTCCGGGAGAGCGGTCCGTTGGGGGCATTGGGGTCTACCGACACAGAGGATCACTGCAGGGCCCGATTGGGCGGGGTTCGCTTGGGCTGGTGGTGGGTGGGTGAATGGTCAGTGAGGACGGTGGAACAGCGGCCGTTGGCGTGGGGTACAAGTAGTCAATCGTTGTCGTCATGCGAGGTTAGGTTTCATATTTTCCGAAACCCTGCGCCGGCCCTGTGCCAGTCCTCGGCAGGCCTAAACCCCGGCGGGCTTGATAATTTTAATAAATAAATGGGGTTTTACTTTGCTACTCTCTGATATGTAGCTTGCGCAAGCCGTCTTGGCTCTCCGTGCGCTTTGTCACGTAGAGCGACGAGTCGATTGAATGCGCGCTCGGCGACCGGGAGTTTCGGTAGCCCTGTGCGGCGGCGCGCCCATCCGAACCTGATCCGCGGCTTTGGGGGCTTGCCAGCGTGCTGGCCGTGGCTGGGATGGAAGCCGTGGTGTTTCCCGAATGCTGCGGCCGCAGCGGCGCGGGGCCCCGAACGTCGCTGTCGACGCCGAGCGAGAGCACGCGCCGCGATGGCGTACCACTGTGCTGCGTATTGAAGATCATGTTGCTCCACATCGATGCCGACGGGGTCGGGCTTTTCAGCACGCCCCCGCCGTAGCCGCCCGCAGCCCGGGTCCTCTCCCCCAGAGCGCTGGCTGATTGAGCAGCGGCTGCAGCCGGGCGGTCAGTGGATGAGGCCACGCGCTGGCGGAACCGGCGCACCACCACCGGGGTCACCGCCTCCTCGACCGCCCGCCCGAACGTGCGGTTGTCAAGCAGCCGGTCCACCAGGCGCTCCAGCGACAGCTTAAGCGCGCGGTTATGGTTCTGCAGCGACTGGATCTCAAACCGTTGCCGGTTTGCGGTCTGCTGCATGTCCTTATAATCGCGCTCTTCGCCAAAGCCCGAGTGTTCCGATCCCGGCGTCGAGGAGGAGCGCCCATTGCTCTCGTCGGCCAGCGACAAGCGGTGCTCCTGAGCCTCCCGGGCGTCAAGGGCTAGCGTATTATTACTCTGGGTATCAAACTCGTAGACTTCCTCGTCGGCAAGCGTGTGGCCCATTGCATGGTCCAGCGAGGATCCCAGCGCGGGCTCAAGCATTGGATCCAGCGTGGCGCCATCTATTTCAGAACCGGCCTGCGGCAGCCGTCCAGCAACTGTGCGCTCGACAAGCAAGTACTGGAAGTGCTCGTTGTCTTCGCGCAGCCGCTCGTTCATTGCCTTTGTTTCCTGCACCTCGGCCTGCAGCTGGCTGTGCCGCGCGCGCAGCTCCTTGATGATCAGATCGGTTTCATGCTTCTCGAGCGCGCTGGCGGCCGCCGGTACATGGGGCTGCGGAGCGGTCTCAGTTTTCCTCTTTGCCACCGGCGCGGCGCGCGCGCTCAGCTCTTTCTCGAGCTGCGCTGAGGCAGCCGTGGACTCAGCAAGCTTTGCACGCAGCCGCTGTACCTCATCATTAAGCTGGCCAACCTGCTCCATCAACTTCGCCTGCGCGTTCATGTCATCGGCCATCTGCTGCGCGAGTTCGGACTCGGCGCTCTGCTTGCGCTGTTTCAACATGCGCAAATCATCGCCCAGCAACTTGATTTGCGCATCTTTGGCCACCAGGTCCTCTTCCAGCTCGGACTGGTGCACCATTGAGCGCTCGAACTTAACCGCCTGCTCCTTCAGAAGCATCTGCAGCCGTCTCTTTTCCTCCGACTCGGCCCGCAGTAGCTCGTGTAGTTGATACTCTCGCATTCCCGCTAGTTCGTCGCTCCGCGGGCCCGCCGCACCGCGAGGCACGCTGTCACCGCCTCCACGGCCCACCTCCGGGAGTTCACCCCCGCCGGACCCAGCCACAGGCGGCTTAGGCGTTAGCCGCCGAGTATGTGGTCTGGCCCCGCTTGCCATAGCCAGAACACGTATGCTGGCTACGCAAACTGCTGTGGCTTCTCCTAGGAAACAGGTCAAACCCGCGTGTCAGAAGAATTCCGTTCTCGGCGCTAGGCTTTGTTTAGATATGCGTGCTTAGTCACCGACACGGGCCGGGGGTGGTGGACTCACACTCGCGCCAGGTCTCTCTGCTCTGCGGATATACAAACACAGATGCACCACTGAAAATTCGCTTGAGCCTCGGACCTTGGGGTGTCTGTGTCGTATTCTGCATACCCGTCAGTGGACCTGCCTGAGTGTAAGCAGCTTTCTACGGCCTCATGTACCGAGCATGGTGCATGAGCTCGACTTTCACCCAGCGCCCAGCGCTGGATTGCAGTTTGGCTCGCTTTGCTTCGAGGCTACTGCCGAAGAACGATGATGGCAGGCGCTCAATCACGGTATGGATGAGAGAATAGCATACATCGCGATATCTAAACTGTGGCTCCCCCTAGCCCTGTATGCAGCCAGCACGCTAAGGACCCACGAGCGCGCTGGCGTCATGCTTCCAATGGCACTAATTTTAAACCGCGGGCTCGGTTCGTGCTCTTTAGAGCGGAAGAAAGCTCCATGATTTAGATGTCGAGGCTTTTTGAGATAGTTTCTCGGTAAAGTTGAATTTGCTCAATAAGCCTCAATAATCATGCGCATGATAGCGCGGGTTCAAGAGCTAATAAGAGCCCTAATCATTTTCGAGTCTATATAACTCGTGGTCCGGATCTCGGATAGAGGGCTAGTCGAAATACTCGAATCAACAGTAGTAAGGCAAAATAAAGAAGTATGGCGGTGACACCCGGAGTACTACCTACCGAGGCCGAAGCCATGATCCGAGCCATTTCGAGCATGTCTTCACAGATGGCCTCGATGTCGGCCGCTATGGCCACTTCCATGGCCACTGAAGCCGCTGCCTCGGCAACTTCGGCTCTGATGTCCTCTATGATGGCCAGTGCGTCTCAGCCAACCATGACCGGTATGGACATGGGCGGTTCGTCTATGAGCATGGACATGGGTGGATCCTCTATGACTGGCATGGACATGGGCGGATCCTCTATGACTGGCATGAACATGGGTACATCTACTATGGCCAGTATGAACATGGGCACATCTACTATGGCAACCGCATCAGCTTCGAGCACCTCGTCTATGGGTAGCATGGGCGGAATGGGTGGAATGGGCGGCATGGGTGGAATGGGCGGATCAGGAAACGGGACCATGGGTGGCATGGGTGGCATGGATATGGGCTCCGATACCTGCATCATGGACATGACCTGGAATTGGAACACGATCGACAGCTGCTTCTTGTCAAAAGGATGGCACATCAAGACAAGTGGTCAGTTTGCGGGCACTTGTATTGGTGTGTTTTTCTGGGTCGTGTGCCTGGCCATTCTCTCCCGATGCAGGCGCGAGCTCGACAGCTACATCATGCGTAACGGCGTGCGCAAAACTACCCGCGAGCAGCGCCAGCAGGGCTTCGGCTCACTTAATCCGCTCAACAGAGGCAAGTCTACAGGCAACACCGTAGCTCAGTGCACCACTGAGCCCCTTCAGTGCGGGCTGGACTCCGACAAGGAGGTCACGATGAAAGGAGAGCCTACCAGCTCCAATGCCTCTGTGGATCGAGACTTGGGTGTTGGTTCCAGCCCACAAAGCTACCGGCCGACGGTGCTAGAACAAGTCTTGCGTGCGCTTCTTTATGGTTTCGAATATAGCGTGACCTGGCTCATGGCCCTGATCATCATGTCCTTCAACGGGTATGTCATAATATCTGCGTTCCTAGGGGCCACACTTGGATACTTGATCATCAACTGGGAGAAAATGAAGCCTATGGGTGATGAGCCCTATACACCGCAGCTCGTCTGCTGCTAATGTCGACCTCCCTAATCTCATCTCTACTCGCGGGCGTTTATGAGCCTGTTACTGGAGTCCAGCAGCAAAAGGGGCGTTCAATTTTGATTATTTACTATACGATTTATACTATAATGAGCTCACCATTTTCCCTCATAATGTGCACGAGCACATTGGCACCTCACCAAATACGTGAGCAGTTGAGGCTCGTTTGTGGTCGTGGGCTAGGGCCCACGAGAGTCTTCCACCACCGAGATTTGGGCGTGGTCGCGCGGTGCAAAATATGAGCGTGGGCCTGCGACAAAGCTTGAAGCAAATTATCGGCATGCATGGACCCATTCCAGTGGCCTCTTACATGCAGCAGAGTCTCACTCACCCAACGGAGGGCTACTATAGCACGCGTGATCCGCTCGGCGCCAAAGGTGACTTCATCACATCGCCGGAGATCTCGCAGATGTTTGGCGAGCTTGTAGGCATCAACATTGTCACTCAATGGCTTGCCCTCGGCCGCCCGGCACATATCCGGCTGGTAGAGCTGGGACCGGGTCGAGGTACCTTGATGAGCGATCTGCTGCGGGCCAGCAGGTCGTTTCCGCCATTCTACAAATCTATAGCAGAGCTTGAGCTGGTCGAATCGAGCCCGGCGCTGCGCGCGAAACAGAAGACGGTGCTTGCGGGCCACGGCGCTATCAGGCTTGAGTGGCGGGACATGGCCAAAGAGCTTAAGCGGGACGGGATGCCAACATTCATTGTTGCGCACGAGTTCTTCGACGCGCTGCCGATCCATCAGTTCGAGAAGAGTGAGGATGGCTCGTGGCTTGAGCGCCTAGTGGACTACAGTGCGGAAAAGGATAAGTTTCAGCTCATTGTGGGGCCTAAAAGCCCGCTGCTCAGCGCAACAATCGCCAGCCAGCCCCGGTTTGGCGCGCTCCCGGCGCATTCGTCGATAGAGGTCTGTCCCGAGGCGTGGGATGTGGCTGATCAGCTAGCAGATGTGCTTAAAGCCAATACCGGCGGCGCGCTCGTCATGGATTATGGCCCGATGGCAACAATTCCGGTGAACACGCTGCGCGGATTCAAGGACCACCGCCAGGTAAATGCTTTCGAGGTTGACCCGGGTGAGGCGGATCTCACAGCGGATGTCGACTTTCGTGCGCTGGGCGACATTTTCCGGAAAAAGCGCTTGCATGTGCATGGGCCCGTAACGCAGGCAGATTGGCTGCACCGCATGGGCATCGGCGCGCGAGCAACCATGCTGGCAAACAACCAGTCCACTAATGACGGCAAAGAGCGGATTGCTTCGAGTTACAAGCGGCTCACGGACCCGCTCAATATGGGCAAGACATATAAGGTGATGGCCATTTCTACGCAGGCCGAGCCGGTAGAGGGTTTCAGTTAAAGCTATTAATTAGATGCTAGATGCTAAAAAGTGCAGAGCCACAGGCTCATTTTTGTGGCTGTGAGCGGGTCCATGCTATGCAATAATGGCGCATGAGCAGGTACATCTCCTCGACCTCATCGAGAAATTCGAGTCGTGCAATCCGCTCCTGATCGACCTGGCCTAGCCATTCTTTGTACACGGTTGTGATGTCGACGGCACCAGCCTCCGACGGCGCGATGATGCTCGCCAGTCGATTCTTCTGGGACTCCGCTGAGTTGTAGAGGGTGAAACTTGGTAGCGACAGGCCGCGCATTGCAAGGTTATTCGCCATCACGCGCCCAAACTCGTCGTCGAGGGCAATAGGTTCATACGCAACAACGCTCAGCAGCGGCGGTGGGATCTTGCGCGCGAAGAAGCGGAGTATGCCATCTGAAGCCTCGGGCGGCATATAACACAGGCAGCACTCGCTGAGCACTAAGGTGGGGATCTGCTGGTCAAATAGCTGCTGCAGAGCGTGTGGAACCCCGCCAATGCCACCGAGCGTGCGCAAGTCCGCGGGATATAGATGGTATGACTCCGAATGGAGCTCTGCGTTGTACTCGATCGACTGGGGCTGGAACGGCGCGTGTTTCAGAGGTGCAACGCCAACAGCGGTGTGCAGCAATGGGTTGTCGCTGATGATCTGAGCCTTGTGCTTCGTGCGCTCGGCAAAATCAAGCTCGTGGTACTCAAGGCCCGCATGCTGCGGGAGCAGATGGAACGGGCGCGTGTCCGATCCGGCGCCCAAAGAGACGATCGCCCGGCGTGGGTTTGCCTTTGTGTCGTGCAGAAACCCATCTACAAGCGCCTCGGTTCCCTTAACGCGGCAGTACGTTCCGATATTTATAAGTGGCAAGCGTGGCGGCGGCGGGCGCGGGCAGAAGAACTCTAAATATTGGTCGGCATAATACCCCTTTGATACTGCCGAATATTTCGATGTGGCTGCGTCGTCGTCTGTTTTCTGGACAGCTTGGTCTCTGCCTCTCATTGTGTAAAATCTGACTATTTGAGAGCGGTGGATTAGGTTGGATAAGTGGCGCAGTTACACCGGCGGCGTTCCATCGCAGCCGCTCTGGGGCCATTGGTGATACACCCTGAACCCCCCAGTGCACCGTCGCCAGCGGCAATGATCGTATCACGCGTTTTCCGTCACGTGTGTGCACCGCCGGTTCAGGAGCTTCTGCAGATCGGCGGTCGAAGAAGCTTCTTTTGACTCATACTTCAGACTTGACATCGTATTTTGGAAATGGCAGGGAAATTGAAGGCCGGTGTTCTTGGCGCCACAGGCAGCGTTGGGCAGCGGTTCATTCTTCTTCTTACGGATCACCCCGACTTCGAATTGGTCTCGCTGGGGGCCAGTTCGCGGAGCGCGGGCAAACAGTACGCAAAAGTCACGGGCTGGAAGCAGTCTGCACAGATCCCCGAGCACGCGGCTTCGCTCGTGGTGCACGAGTGCGATCCAGTTCATTTCTCGAGCTGCGACGTTGTTTTCAGCGGTCTGGACAGCGATGTGGCAGGCGACATCGAGCGCGCGTTTGTCGATAAGGGCCTGAATGTCATCTCGAATGCGAAGAACTACCGGCGAGATCCCAAGGTTCCTCTTGTTGTACCCACAGCGAACCCCGAGCACCTTGATGCGCTCGAGTTTAGGGACAAGTCGAAGGGCATTCATGTATGCATCTCCAACTGCTCGACTGCGGGTATTGTGGTCGTCATGCGCGCGCTCCAGGATCGCTTCGGGCCCATTTCCGAGCTGGTGACCACCACGCTCCAGGCGATCAGCGGTGCGGGCTTCTCGCCGGGCGTGGGCGGCATGGACATTCTCGACAACATTGTGCCGTACATCTCGGGCGAGGAGGACAAGCTTGAGACCGAGCCGCGCAAGATTCTCGGCAAGGTCGACTCCAAGACCGGCGAGTTCATCCAGATCAGTCCCGAGGAGTTGCGGGTCTCGGCGACCACCACGCGGGTGCCCGTCATCGATGGCCACACCGCGTCGGTGGCTCTGAAGTTTGCCAGTGCCAAGAAGCCCTCGCTGGCAGAAATCCAGGAGGCCATTGAGCAGTACCAGTCGCAGTGCGAGCTGTTCAAGTGCTTTTCAGCGCCGCCCAAAGCGCTTGTGTACCTCGAGCAGCCAGATCGCCCGCAGCCGCGTCTGGACCGTGATACCGGCAGTGGCTACACGGTAAGCGTGGGCCGCCTGCGCGAGGATGCGGTGATGGACGCCAAGTTTGTGTGCTTGTCCCACAACACCGTGCTCGGCGCTGCCGGGTCAGGCATTCTGATTGCGGAGCTGCTCAAGGCCAAGAAGCTGATTTAATAGCCGGTTCCACAAAAAAGTTGTATATACCATCTTTAACATGTCACAGACAGTGCCACCGCTAGAACAGCTTGCGCGAATGCTGGAGCTGCGCGGCCACAGCTTCACGATGTCGGGGGGGCAGGGCCTGAGCATTTTTCAGGAGAATGCGCAGAGCTATGCGTACTACGAGGTGATTCCCTGGCGCGCCGATCCGCGCGTCCCGGTGCTATATTTTTCTATTTATGCGGAGGATCCGCAGGGCACGGTGCGGCCGCTCAGCGCCGCCGCGGCTGCCGTGGAAGCCTCGAAGTGGGTTTCGCAGACCGAGCATCCACTCACGTCCCTCCCGGTCATGTTCATTCACCCGTGCCACACCCAGGATTGGCTCAACGATACGGGGGGAGACTGGTTTTTATGGCTGCAGTACTTCGGGCGTAAAGTAGGTCTACTTATTTAATTCAAGCCGTCGCGCTGGGCCCACTCAAGACGATGGGCTTTGGTGCGCGCGTACGCAATTGCCAGCGGTTTGCCCAGAAACGGCCGCCCTTGGAGCGCGGCAAGGGCAGTGCTCGCCGACTGGGCGGTTGCGAACGCCACATGCGCCTGTCCGCGCATTTTCGGCGATTTGTGGGCGTTGATCGCCACCACGCGTCCAAACGCGCTGCATAGCATGTACAACGCCGCCCTCAGGTCCGAACTCGAGACCTGGTCGTTAAGGTTCTTTATATACAAGGTTTCCGACGTTGGTTGGCCTGGCTCTTCACGCCGCCGCTTCACCCGCGCGGGCGGGTACGCGGCGCCCGCGCACTCTGCCTGGGCTCGTTTACGGCCCGCCTCGGCCCGCGGCATTCAGTAACAACCCGATCAGCAGATGGGAAGCCTCGATGCCCAGCAGCTTGGGTGTCTGGTGGTTCTGATTTTGTTCTCAGCCGGGGACGTGACCTAGCCCTGGCTCCCTCGCCCATCCACGCTGGTTCTCCCGATCTGTGTTTATAGGAGGAGCATTTAGCAGAGCATTTAGCAGAGCGGTAGCTGGCTAAGAGATGGCGGATTTCCAACAGCTGCACACAGAGACGCGAAGTCTTGAGGCTGAGTGCGACAAGCTCTTGACAGGCTATTCGGAGCTCGTGACGAGCCTTGAGGACGACTCACCGCTCGAAGTCCAGCTGGATGCCAACCTTGCGCGCCGCGGCGATGCGCTGCGCGAGCTGTTCGACCTCGCGTACGCACCAGGCGCGCCACCCACGCGACTCCACCAGGCTCAACGCCACGCGGATATTCTCGAGGACCACAAGCAAACAAAGAAGCGGGTTAAGAGCACAATTTCGCAGGAGCGCAGCCGCCGAACTCTGCTGTCCAGCGTGCGCCAGGACATTCAGACGCACCGGTCTGCGCGCGCGTCGCACTCGGGCACGGCAACCCCGGCGGAGCAGGACATGGACTCCGAGCGTTACTTTGGCTCGGAAATGGAGCGAATAGGGGACTCTCACAGCATTGCAGACACGCTGCTCGCGCGGGCGTACGAGACGCGGGCCGAGCTCGTGCGCCAACAGCAGACTTTGAAGGATGTCCAGCGCCGCATGTGGCGCATGATGAGCCGCATGCCCGGCATCAACACGGTCATATCGAAGATCAACACGCGTCAGAAGCGCAACAGTCTAATTCTAGCATCGGTCATCGTTTTCTGCGTGCTCTTCATCTTCTTTGTGAGATAGTTGCCTTAACTTATTACCTCGTTATGATCCGCCCTTACTCTGTGGGTGTTATGACCTATGCTTTTACTGCTTTTTAAACGTACATATTTGGCCGTGTCATGAGCAGCCAGTGGTTGAAGAAAAAAGCGGGGTGGAGCAGCTTGCGCTGCTCGCTGAACCGCAGCGCCACGGTCATTGCATCTACAACACAGTCGCTCACGCCCACGCCGCGACCAGCGGCCATGCCAATCAGCGCAACTCGTCCTGCATAGGCCCTGCTTAGCTCGCTGTGAATAGTCTGCTGTTTGACGCTATGACCAACTTCGTAAAGTGGAATCGCGTTCCGCTGGAGCGCCACATGTGTGATAGCCTGCGCCTCGTCTAGCGGACCAAGCACTTTCTGAATACCCGCAAGTGCCCGCCTCTTGGCTTCGGCCTCGTCCATCTCCGTCCAGAGGTCGCCGCCGAGCATAACGGTCATGTTAGATCCCTGCTCATGCTGCGACTTGTCCGCGATACTCGCATTGCGCACGCTCGAGTCGAATATGATGCCCAAAATTCCCTCGCTATTCCAGTCGTCCTCGGTTTTCGGAACCAGTATGCCAAACCAGTCTTTCGCGTATTGTGGATCAGGAACCCAGATATTGACAACCGCCAGCGAACTGTATTTGATTTTCTTCATTTCGTCCGCCGCTCTTACAGCCGATTTTTCGAAAATCGATGGCTGCGCAATGGTCGACACTAGCACGTTGGTGCTGACCACCGAGCCGTCACCAAGATGCACGCGAACTTGACTGGCTTTGTACGGCTCGACGCTTTTAACGCCTTGACCCAGATGAATCTCAACATTCTTCCTCTTTCTGAGATCCTGCGCAATGGTCTCTGCCATTCCCTGAATGCCTTCTTTGAACCCATATAAGCTGAATTTTGGCACACGGTGCTCTTTGTTAACGAGCTGGCGATTCTCCACAGTCGGAGGCACAAGCGAGTCAAAGATCACTGGTAGCCCAAACTTCGTGTACTGCTCCAAATACCCCAAGCTGCCGGATAATGCGCTGCCTATAATCGACATCTGCTCGGTTCCTTCCAAGTAGTACATGCGGTTCATGCGCGCCACCGAGCGCGCGCTCAATTTATCAATGTCAGCTGCATAGATGCCCCTCATAACCGCGCTGATCATGCGATCAGCCATCGGCTTGCCCAGCCTTCTTGTTACAAACGAGCGCACCGATTCGTCGTGGACTGTGGGCGGGCGAGCCTTGACCCAAAAGTCTTTAAATGCCTGGAACTTGGCTCCACGGAGGAGTGGCCCACCAAGCAAAAACCTTATCGTCTCGCCCAGTGATCGAGGTAGCTTTTGGATCTTCTCGTTGTACACTAGTGCCTTCTGGTTCGTCGTGGCAGCACGCGGAACACCGCCCATCAAGGTGTCACGGACTCCAATTTCATGGAGGATTCGGGCCAGGATCTCAGAGCCAGGATGCGACGGCAGTAGCGTCCGAGGCCCAGATTCGAAAGTTACGTAGCCCGATCCGTTTGGCAGCTCGATTTTCTTCGAGCCCATCCAGCCGCCTACTTTAGTGTTCTTATCGTACACATCAATTTTGATATCAGGACGGGCCCTGTTCAGTATCCAAGCTAGGGTGAGTCCTGATATCCCAGCCCCCACAATCGAGAGCGATTCTCCCTGACCGAGCTGCTCCAGGCCAAGCCGATCGGCCTCGAAATCGGGGGAGATCTCATTCCAATCATTTGGAGAAGAGGTTGTTGTAACTGCTCGCTTGGGTATGCTTGCGAATGGCTCCGGTCGTGTTTTTCTTGGCTTTTTGTTGCCCTTTTTTACTTGGGCAGCGCTCTGTTCGTACTCCACTACCGCTTTAACCAGTCCGTAGAGCGCTCGCACAGGTAGGCTCTTGCCTGTGCCATCACCGCTTGCCTTTTTAGCATCATCTTGTGGGGATATAGAGCTTCTCAGTACATAAAGCCCGTCCTCTGGAGGCTTTTCAAGCTCCAAGACTCGCAACCAGTACGGATCATTCAAGCGCTCCTTTGGAATGACCCTCCCCGAGAAGATGCCGCCTTTGGGGGTCGACAGGCGGGCTATAGGAGCGCGCCCGACCTTTGAAAAGAAGCTCTCTTTTCCCATGGCCGGTCAGCTGTTGACCTCTCTATGCAGCTCAGGTTAGATCGTGAGACGTGAGCGCGGTTCGTATAAATGGCAGGTTAGGGTAGTCGTTCGCATCGCCTCGATCGCCTCGATCGCTGTTATAGTTCCGCGTGTAGGCGACTTACTCTTTCTTATCGTAGGAAGAGATAAATTGCTCGGCCCTTATGGTCATTCATGTTAGCTATCTCCGCATTTATGCAAGTTTCGCACCCCTGATTCTCTAGCTTGTGCGGCTTAATCAAGTAGCAGGAAGGGATCATGTATTGTATGCAAAGTCGATTAATTGATCGTAGTGGACCCACGAAGTTCTATAACTATAGCTCGCTTTCCTTATGGCGTAATTCGAGAGCGCTTGAACACAGACTTTAGGTTATCTATCATCGCGTACAAACGTTATGATTTGGAACTACTGGTTGTTGGATGTGGCGGTATTGTTTAAAACATGCCATTGATGGTGCCGTCTTCTTCAACCTCGATGTTAATATATCCAGGGAGGGTGGGGAGACCAGGAACCGTCATGATCTCCGCAGCAAGCGCGTAGAGATAGCCCGCGCCAACGCTTACCTTGATGTCCCTGATGGGCATGGTAAAGCCCTTGGGCACACCCTTCAACTTGGGATCGTGCGACAGCGAGTACTGAGTCTTCGCAATGCAGATGGGAAGATGGCCGAACCCCTGGGCTTCGTACTGCTCCAGCTTAGACTTCGCTAAGGGGCTCAGCTCAACCTTATCGGCCCCGTACATCTTCTGAGCGATGGCATTCAGTTTCTCCTCCGCCGTCGTGTCGATATCGTATAATAGTTCCAGCGGGTCGTCAACCGAGTTGCCCTCGGTGGCCTTAATGACTGCCTGGGCGAGCGAAACAGCGCCCTTCCCGCCGAGCTCCCAGTGCTTGCACACGACAGCGTCCTTGGCACCCGCCTCAATAGCGGCGTCGCGGATCACGGCGTGCTCAGCATCAGTGTCGTCCTTGAAGTGGTTGATTGCGACAATAACGGGGCGTCCGAACTGCTTAGCGTTTGCAATTTGCTTTGCGAGGTTCAAGCTGCCCTTCTTAACGAGCTCAGTGTTCTCCTCAACATAGTCCTTAGGCAGCGGCGTACCAGGCTTCACGTCAGGCCCACCACCGTGCAGCTTCAGAGCGCGCACTGTGGCGACAATCACGACTGCGTCCGGATTCAAGCCCGAAGTCCGGCATTTGATGTCAAAGAAGCGCTCGCCGCCCATAGTAAAGTCGAATCCAGCCTCGGTGATGGCGTAGCCGTGCTCGGAGCGGAATGCGTCGGTGCCCACGAGCTTCAGAGCCATCTTGTCGGCAATCACGGACGATGCGCCGATAGAGATGTTGGCAAACGGCCCGGCGTGAACCATAACAGGCGTCCCCTCAAGAGACTGCATGAGATTCGGCTTGATCGCGTCCTTCATGAGTGCACACATGGCGCCAGCAACGCCGATATCCTCGGCTGTGATGGGGTCGCCGCTCTTGGACGACGCCACAACTATCTTGCCCAGCCGCTTGCGCATGTCCTGCAGTCCGTCTGACAGGGCAAGAATAGCCATACACTCCGATGCGACCGAGATATCGAACCCGGTCTCGCGCGTGAGGCCCTTTTCAGTGGGTGCCTCGCCAACGGTGATACCGCGAAGGTGACGGTCATTGCAGTCAACAACACGCTTCCAGGTAATCGTGTCCTCATCGAAGTCGAACCTGATGAGCTTGCGCAGCTCCTCAGGGCTCAGCTGCTGAGGGTCTCGGTGGTCCGGGTACCCCAGCTTCTGCCAGCGGTATTCAAGCAGCTTGCTAAGCTTGCCCTTGACGAGCTGGCGCTTAAGCAGAGCAGCGTCGCCCTGGGTTTTCTCGTGGAAAATCCGAGTGTCGATGGCGGCGGCGAGCAAGTTGTTCGCCGCAGTGACGGCATGGATATCGCCGGTGATGTGGAGGTTGAACTCGTCCATGGGCACAACCTGTGCGTATCCACCGCCAGCAGCACCGCCTTTGATGCCGAATGTGGGGCCCATAGACGGCTGTCGCAAGTTGGCAATCGAGAGCTTGCCGAGATGTCCCATCGCCTGAGCGAGACCCATTGTAGTGGTCGACTTGCCCTCGCCAAGCGGAGTGGGCGTGATGCCGGCAACAAGTACGTACTTGCCGTCACGGCGGTCCTTAAGTCTGTCGAGGACCGAGAGCTCGACTTTGCCTTTGTAGCGGCCGTAGGGCTCGAAGTCCGAGTCGAGCAGATCGATGTCGCGAGCCACGTCGGTGATGCGCTTCGGCGTCACGCTGCGAGAGATCTCGATGTCCGAAGGCACTGGCTTCAGGGTCTCGATTGGTGTGACGTCGATGTGCTTTGCGGCGCGGTTCTCGTAATACCGCTTGGCCGCCTTGACAACGTTGAACATGAGCATTGCGACGGTCATGGGCCCCACTCCCCCCGGCACAGGCGTGATGAACGAGGTCTTATGCTTAGCCGAGTCGAAGTCGACGTCACCGACAAGGCGGCGGCCGGAGGCCCGCTCCTCGTCAGGAACGTGATTGATGCCCACGTCAATCACCACGGCACCCTCCTTGAGCCAGTCGCCCTGTATAAAATGCGGAATGCCCACGGCAACTACAACAATGTCGGCCTGCTTCACCATTGACGGGAGGTCCTTGGTGTAGCGGTGCGCGTGCACAACGGTGGCATCGCTCTTGCGGAGCATGTGCGCAACAGGGTTTCCAACAATATCCGAGCGGCCAATGACGCAGGCGATTTTGCCCCGCGTCTCGATGTTCTTGTCTCTGAGCAGCTCCATTACACCGTTTGGCGTGCACGGCGCAAACAACGGCTCGCCCTCGCGCTTCGCGAGCTCCCCGATGTTGTACGAGTCAAAGCCATCCACGTCCTTCACTCGCGCGATTGTGGATGAGACACGGCGCTCGTCAACCTGGAGCGGGAGCGGCATCTGCACAAGAATGCCGTGCACGGTGGAGTCATCGTTGAGCTGGGACACAACGCGGAGGACCTCACGCTCAGGTACGTCCTCGGGGAGCTTGATCACTCTGCAGTCGATAAGCGACTTTCGTGCCGCCTTCAGCTTCGAATTCACATACGACGACGAGTCCGGGCGGTCGCCGACCTGGATGATTGCTAGGCTGGGAGTAAAGCTTTTGAACTTTGCAAGCCTGGTCTGCTCGATTTCGGCCTTTAACGACTCTCGAATCGAGTGGGCGAGCTTTTTCCCGTCAAGAAGCTCGTAATGCTGCACCGAAGCGGCCGAAAACCGCCTGATTCCGGCTGCCGGCACCAGTTTACCGATCGCCGACGCATGGTTGAGACGATTGACGCGCAGCGCAGGCTGTCGAACGTGTGATTTCGTCCCGTATCTGAGCATGGCCAGACGTCTCCCGTTTAGCAGCTAAACCCGCGTGGAAGAGGCGCGCAAATTTCACCGGTGGATCCAATCGTTGCAATGTTTCTCCATGCATGAAATATGCACCGGAGAAAATTGTGATCACGTGTCGATGATGTGTCACTGGGTTGCCCTTCCGCCAGCATGTGCGCGGTGTAGGTTGTCGTGGGGGCTGAGTAACTCGGGGAATCCCGACTGACTCGGGGACACTGTTCGCACGCCATGCAGATCTGCCAGCAGGATGCTTGAGGTGCCCGCTCTCGCTATTCTATATCGAAATTATTATCCGTTTTATGGCCGAAAGCCTATTTCCCGCTGCCCCAACTGGGGGTATATCCCGATTGGCTTGCGATGTTGCGTATGCTAGTTAAGTCGCGTATTATAAATCTGTTGTTGGGCTCAGCACAGATGCCGCCGACGACGTTCAGGCAAAACACTGCAAACAGCCCTCGGCAGCCTACACCGAAACGTCGTTTGGCAACATTTCGGGACGGCCAGTCGCCGTTGCCTGTGAAACGGCGTAAATTCGGCACAGATCTCACCAATAATGCTGGGATCGCGCGACCAGTGTTTAAGCCTGAGGCGCGGCCTGCTGAGCAGCCAAAACGCCCCCTCGAGCTGCTCAAGAACTCAAAGGAACACAAAACGCCTGTCAAATTTGCCAGCGCGCGGCGCGATGATACCGAAGATGTCGATCTTGGCTCGTCGCCACTTGCAAAGCCCAACGCATCCGAAACGCCGCTTGCAACACTCATTGAGGCACGAATACTGGAAACACAGACACAGGAGCCCCATACAGACCGGATTAGCTTGGACCCCATGAGCTTGGAGCGGTGGAATGACGTCTGTGCCATGACGGCGGACACGATCATCATCAATCCGCGCAGGCTGCCATTGGAGCTAGCCAACATCCACAGGTACAGCAGCAACTCATACGTGGCGGGCATGTGGTAGCTCTTTGCTGCCTACATATCCTTATTTATCTAGTTATTTATTCACTCTTCGCTTCAGCGGTCGAAACCCGACCGATTACCAAACCCAGAAGTATCATACCAACTAAACCGCCTGAACCGCTGAAACTGGCAAATGCTCAGAGGAGCCCGCGTGCTGGAGCAGCGGTGCACTAGTCGATGGTCAAACGGCCAGCGCGTGCTCGGGTGGCGCTGGGCGAGCTCGCCTGCAAAGAAACCCGTCCAGGAGCACGACTACACAGTCACTCCCAGCACCTATACATATACAGTAGCCGGGAACGAGGCCCTGTTTGATCGGTTCCCGCTGGCCAATGCCAAGAGCCTTGCGCGACGGGACACGCGGCCGCGGAAAACGCGGATGTATTCGCGCGACTTCATCGAGGACAGCATGTACAACCCGCACTACGGCTACTTCTCTCAAAAGGCGGAGATTTTCTCGTTAGAGAACAACAAGGAGCTTGATGTGGAGAAGATGGGCAACCTAGACACGTTTTTGGATCGATGGTCGGTGGAATATCGAAGGCAGCAGCACGTCCAGAACCTCCAGGACCAAAACCTCAAAAGCCAAAATCTCAAACACCAAAATCAGCAGACCGAAACAGTGGGGAAGCCTAAAGGCGGGCTTAAAAGCAAGACGCCCGAGACAGTAAAGGAGCAAATCCCAGAGTCCGAGCGAAAGAATATCCGACGTACAAAAGTTTCGCGCCAGCTGTGGCACACGCCATCAGAGCTGTTCTCGCCCTTCTACGGCCAGGCGCTGGCAAGGCATATCGTTGCTCAACACCTGGCCGAGACGCCGGACAGCGACTTGGTGATATACGAGGCTGGTGCTGGCAATGGTACGCTCATGGTCGACATTCTTGATTATCTGAAACGCGAGCACCCGCAGCTGTACGGCAAAACACGATACAACGTGATTGAGATCAGCGCAAGCCTTGCGCTGCGGCAGAAGGCCCACAGCCAGGGCCACTCGAATCGCGTCAAAATACACAATCGCAGCATTCTCGACTGGAGCACGGTGCAACCTGAGCCGTGTTTTGTTGTATGTCTCGAGGTATGGGACAACCTAGCACACGACGTGATTCGGTACGACAACAGCACCGGCCAGCCGCACCAGGGGTTTGTTGTTGTTGATCCGAATGGCGACTTCACGGAGGTGTTCAGCCCGCGGCTCGATGCCCTTGCGAGTGAGCTGCTGGAGCGCCGCGCCGCGGCCGCCTACAAGCCGCGGCGCGAGCTCGGATGGCACCCACTGTCGCAGCCACGCGCATGGCGGTACGCCAAGAACGCAGTGCTGCCCTTCCACGGCAACTTATCGCCCCCGGAGTATATTCCGACACGCTACCTCCAGCTCCTCCATACATTGAGAGACTGCTTCCCCCAGCACCGGCTGCTGGCGGCGGACTTCACTCACTTCACCGAGCGGATCAGCGGGTACAATTCCCCTGTCGTGCAAACGTTCATGGAGGACATGCCGGTGACTGTATCAACGTACATGGTACTGCAGGGGTTTTTCGACATTATGTTCCCAACAGACTTCGAGCTGGCGCGGCAGCTCTACGACCAGGTCATTGGGGGCCGCCATGCCCGGGCCGAGACCCACCACGATTTTCTGGAGCGGTGGTCGCGCCCGGGCGACGCGGCGACAAAGACGGGCGAAAGCCCGATGCTGTCGTTCTACCGGAACGCGGCGTTTTTACATAGCTGATCCTCTTTTGCCGGCACGTAGAGCAAATAATGCCAACGTGTAATCTGGCATTGTAAGATATTGTTTTGATGCATGAGTTAGAGACGCATGGCACCGTTTATGTATAACCGTTTATGTGTGGCCGTTTGAGTACGAACTACACTAACGATATGACTTCTGTGTGCAGCTTGTTTATAATATCGAGCTAGCATGCATTATAACACAATCGATGGCAATGCAAAGTCCTTGTGCTAATAATGCACGCGGATGCTAACAACACCAATTGTGTGATTCAAACTAAGGTTATGGCAGCTATTAACGAGGTAACGTGACCGTAGATACATCGCAGCGAGAGAGCCTGGAGCGCGGATACCATGGCCAAGGCCGAGGAAACCACGGCCGGCTTCAAGCGGCTGTACCCAAACGCGCCCTCATCGGAGTTTCTCGAGAGCGAGTCCTATGATATCGTGCCGACCACGGCATTCATTCAGGGGAACCCCGTATTCAGCCTAGCCGCGTCCTGGGGCATGCGGTACGTGTTTACCGGCGGCGAGGACGGGTTTGTGCGCAAGTACGACTTTCTGAGCAGCATAAACTCGAACCAGCTGCTCACAATGAGCCAGCGGCACATGCTGCCGGACACAATCACCAAGTCGGGGGTGCTCACCGCGTACTGGGAGAACGAGCAGCCGCTGTTCGAGGATGAGTACAAGGCCGCGAGCGACGGATCGTACGTGCCGAAGCTGTCGCCGGTGTACTCATTGGCGGCGCAGTCCGAGGCGCTATGGGTGTGTGCCGGGCTGGAGTCCGGTGGCATAGCGTTCCAGTCGGCGACGTACGGCGAGGCCGGCCAGATTCTCGCGTACCTTGACGGGCACACGAAGGCGGTAAGTGACCTGCAGCTCAACAGCACCGAGGATCGGCTGCTCAGTGGTAGCTGGGACAAGTCGGTGGCTCTGTGGGACCTGGATGCAGGCGTTCGGGTCCAGCACTACGACGGACTTGCTGGCCAGGTCAGCTGCGTTGCGTGGCAGCCGCTGGGCGCGGCCCCGGTCGGGCCCGCGCCGGCAGTCCCTGCGAGCAAAAAAGATGAGGAGGAGGACGACGACAAGAGCATGGAGTCGCTGTTCGGCTCGGACGACGACGAGAGCGCTGAGCCGGGCGAGGCGAAGGCAGCGGGCGACGCCAGCGGCGATGGTGCCAACGGCGATGGTGCCAGCGAGCCAGGGGAGCTTGGCAGCGAGGCTGCGTCCAAGGAGGACTCCACAGAGAAAGCCCCAGCCGAGTCTCCAAGCGGCAGCGACGCCGGGGGCTTGGACGAGGCAAAAAATACCGGCACCGTGTTTCTGTCGGCAACCTTCAATCGCACCGTCGAAGTGTGGGACACTCGGCAGAAGACGCGCAGCTCGTGGCTGGCCGGCACAACCGCTCCGCCGTGGTGCATGAGTGCGTGCTGGTCCTACGACGGCGGGAGAATCTACGTTGGCCAGCGCAATGCCTCGATCGACGAGTACGACATCCGCAATATGGAGCAGCCAACGCGCACGCTCAAGTTCCCGGGGATCTCTGGCGCCGTGTCGAGCATGCTGGCAATGCCGAACAACAAGAACCTGCTGTGCGCGTCGAACGACAACTTGCGGATGTACGACCTCGAGACGGACCGCAAGATCCCATTCTTCATAATCCCCGGCCACCACGGCTCGATGGTCAGCCGCTTGCTGCTAGACAACAGCGGAAAGTATCTTGTGTCGGCGACGGGCGGGCGCGGGTGGACCGACGCGTCGGTCGACTTTGCGCTGGGGTACGAGATTTCCGCCGTTACCCATTCATGAATTGGGCGGGGTTGGCAAAAAAAAGAATAATCGAGCTAGCGTAGCCATCTACGTAAACGCCTTCTATATACATTACTTCGGGTGGAAGCGGGTCCAGAGCATGCCTGCTGCCACTGCGCCCATCGCCACCGCAAGACTGAACGCCGCCTTCGGCGCAGAGTCGCTCAGCGGCCCAAACAGTCCCGTGCCGCCCCGCGGCGACTTCTCGAGCTGGCCCAGCGTGTACAGCGCCGTGCTGCGCTTCGTGATCTTGCCGGTCTTCAGCACCGAGTACCGCGAGATCCGCGGCCAGCTCGGCAGCGTGCGCAGCGGGTGCCGCGACCGCAGCCGCCGCGCCTTGCGATCAACGTCGGCAAAGTTCGCGCCGTTCAGCGACGCGGCCACCCCCTGCACGGCAATGTCGATTTCGTCGTCATCGCTCGCTGGCGTCAGCTTCTCCAAAAACCCGCCGCCGTGCTCGACAAACAGCGCCACATAGAGGTACAGCGCGTAGGCCAGGCCCTCCTTCAGCACGGTGCGGATGATCTGCGAGATCACCAGCGAGTCCGAGCAGTCGTGGCTGAACAGCGTGATGATCGGCGCGATCGCAAAGTACCCCAGCGACCGCCGGCTCGTGGGGTCCGGGCCCTTGAAAAACTGCCCCAGCCCGTGCGGGTCCGCGGCGACCATCAGCTCGGGCACAAGCCGGAGAATCTGCGTTGTGGGCACCAGCGAGTCCGCCATGAAGTCGCGGAGTTGCTGCAGTGCGAGGTTCTCTAGCTGCTTTGTCGAGTGCGAGTGCTGGGCAATGTCGTGGAACCCCTGGTAGTACCGCAACGTGGGGTTCGCGCGCAGCACGCTCGCTATCCGCCGCTCAAGCTTGGCCTTGCCAGCCTTCGAGATCGCCACGCGCGATACGTCGAGCTGCACCTGATGCGCATCCGTGTACTCCGCGGGCGGCGCGGGCCCCGACGCTTTCTTCATGTCCGGTCAAACGAGTGGAATAAGACTGCGAATAAGGCTCGAATTAAGGCTTGGTGAACTATCGCTGCCGGTTGGGCGACCTAACCCGCGCCTCGCGCATGTGTCACCACCCTACAACCACCTCAGAACCGCTGGGAACCGCTGGGAACCGCTCAGAACCGCTGGGAACCACCGCAGGCGCGCAAACCGCCGAATCATACCGGTAGGCACCGCACACCGCAGAGACCATCAATGCTCGGCCGTGGCCGGTTCGCGAAGGTTGTGTCGTCCTCGGACGACCCGGCCATTGCAATCAAGCTCATCGACACCGACGACCAGGCCCCGCCGCACAACTGGAGGGCCGAGATTGCCGCCCTCGAAGCGCTTCGCAACCTGCCGAATGTCATTTCCATAATACGGTACAGTGCAGAACTCCATCGCCTCGAGCCACAGGTCTCCATTTTTATGCCCAAGTACCCACTCACTCTCGAGCACGTTGTATACGAGTACGCCAAGGCCTCGTACCCGCCGGGCTCGGGCTGGCGCAACGTGATGCCCACCAGCCGCGTCGCGTCAATTGGCGCTGGATTGGCTGCCGGATTGGCTGCCATGCACGAGCACGGAATCATCCACCGCGACCTTAAGCCGGAAAACATCCTATTCGCAGCTCGTGACAGCGAGCCGGTGCTCATTGACTTCGGCATTGCCTGGGTACCCGGCATCAGCGACTCCAGCGAGCCTGCCGGAAACCGGATCACCGATGTCAGTAGTGCCGAATACAAGGCCCCCGAGCTTCTGTTTGGAATCCGCGCCTACACCGAGAAGGTCGACCTCTGGGCCCTTGGGTGCATTCTCGCACGCTTGCTTACCCGCAACTGCGTCCCTCTCTTCTCACCATATTCCTCTGACATGGCGCTGCTGGCAGCTCAGTTCAGAACCTTGGGTGCTCCGCGGGCCAGCAATTGCCCCTCCCTGGCCGGGTCTGCTGCTGAAGCGATGGCGACTGCCGCAAGCGATTCTGCGCCAGAAATACCGCTAAAGGAGCTGTTCAGGAATTTCAACCAGGACGAGGACGGCGATGGGGTGGCTGATATCGTTTCTAAACTACTGAATTACGAGTGGACGGCGCGTCCGAGTGCTCGGGAGGTTATGGAAGAATTTAAGGATCAGAAGAAGATCTCACGATAGGCCTCGGTGTTATCTTCATGACAATGTGAGGCTGGACACCGCCAGCCGCCCGAACCCGCATGTCGCGCGTGCTCTGCGACCCTGGTCAAGGCGCACTCGCGGCAGTAGACGTGGCCGCACTGACGCAGAAACCACCGCGACTGTGCCAGCGATGTGTCGCATGACACGCATACTGCGTGCAGAGTTGGCTCGCGCGAGAACCCAGGCGGAGCCGGGCCTTGTGGCGGCTCTGGTACCTGCAGGTTCGCGACCGCAATCTTGCTCTTTTGCGGGAGACTGAAATCAAGAAGGCTGCGTGTTTGCGCCTCAATCAAGTCTGTCTCTTCTTGCTGGCTCGGTGTCAGTGCCGCAGATACCAGCTGGGACATCGCGGAACCAAGGCGCGGGCCTTGTCTGTTGAAAAGATGTGGGGCAATCAGGTGAGGTGCCGGAGCAGGGACCTGTGTTTGTGCTCGTGCTACTGATGATGCTACTAAGGATGGGTCTGTGCCGCTGGAGACCATGTTGTCTGAGAGGCGCCCTATCGGCGGTTGGAAAGACTGTTGAGAGTGTTGTTGCGGTTGCTGCTGCTGCTGCTGCTGCTGCTGCTGCTGCTGCTGCTGTTGTTGTTGTTGCTGTTGCTGTTGCTGCTGGTGCTGTTGCTGCGATAATTGCGGGTACTGCTGCTGCGTGAATTGTTGCTGATGTTGTTGTGAATGTGGCGGCTGATGAGGTTGATGCGGCGGATAGTTATACCCACCATGTACACCAAACGAATGTGGCACAGGACTGTACGTCTGCGGAGAACCGCCCCCTGCTGATGCTTCGTACGCATGTATATGATGATTGTACTCTCTTCTGGTCGACCCATACGTATAGTCCTCGGGAATCCGGACCATGGTGTTGGAGATTGGGTCCCACACAAAGAAGCCTGGCTGATGCGGAGGTAGCGACTGCAGGCCCAACGGTAAGAATGGTGGGCAAACGTAATAATACCAGTGTGGTTGGTGCGGCCTAGTTGACTGTGTTGGCTGGACATTGACGGCCTGGCCACGAGAGTGCATCTCGCGTACATGCTGGAGGCGGTACTTGGCCATGAGCGCGGCATCGAGACTGTCACTACTCCGTCTCATTCTCTTCACGCCTCTGGGGTCATCATGGACGGCAATCTGATCCATATGTACTCTGTACTTCTACTCTGTCAATACGGGTGTAAGTCCTGCTTTCATTAGATCCTGCGTGGAGCCACGCTTGAATCTCCAGATAGGCACACAATTGAGGGTGCAATCGCGAAAAGCCGAAATATTGGTTTAATCGAGTCTACACGGCATTTATAGTTACGTGTGGTGGGCCGGTGCAGCCGCGAAGCGGCCGGTCTTCTGGTCGGTGCGCACCATTTACTTAGAGTATGCATGTATCGCGGGTAGGGTTATGCTGCCAGGCCGCGTTGGAAGCACGCTTCCTTACCTCATGGCGCTGCTCTCTCTCCCTGCCGGCAGGCAGGGTGACCAGAGAGCTGCTGACCAGAGCTGGAAGGCACCGGCTGCGACCGCGCGGTGAGGATTCAGATGACTAACAAGCCCTAACTATAATCACGTGCACAGTTAGCTTCACACGACTCTGATGACAAAGCGATTTTTTTCAGCGGCTGGGCGCGCTGCCCTGGGTGGATCTGAAAAACTCAGAATACCTCTCTTTCTTTTTCAACCACCGTTCAGTACAGATGTCTCACCGTAAGTTCGAACAGCCTCGCCACGGATCGCTTGCGTTCCTCCCCCGCAAGCGTGCCGCCTCGCAGCGCGGCCGCGTGAAGTCGTTCCCCAAGGACGACTCCAGCAAGCCTGTGGGCCTGACTGCCTTCCTTGGTTACAAGGCCGGTATGACCACGATTGTGCGTGAGCTCGACCGCCGCGGCTCCAAGATGGACAAGCGCGAGATCGTTGAGGCCGCGACTGTTGTCGACACGCCTCCCATGGTTGTTGTTGGTCTTGTTGGCTACGTCGAGACCCCTAAGGGTCTGCGCTCGCTGACCACCGTGTGGGCCGAGCACCTGAGCGACGAGGTGAAGCGCCGGTTCTACAAGAACTGGTACAAGTCTAAGAAGAAGGCGTTCACCAACTACGCGAAGAAGTACTCGGAGGGCGGCGCCGATGTCGAGAAGGATCTCGAGCGCATCCGCAAGTACGCTTCGGTTGTGCGTGTGCTTGCCCACACCCAGATCCGCAAGACCCCCGTTGGCCAGAAGAAGGCCCACCTTGCTGAGATCCAGGTGAACGGCGGCTCGATCGCGGACAAGATCGAGTGGGCCAAGAACCACTTCGAGAAGACCGTGGACGTGAGCTCGGTGTTCGAGCAGGACGAGAACATCGACGTCATTGCCGTGACCAAGGGTAAAGGTTACGAGGGCACCACCGCGCGCTGGGGCACCAAGAAGCTGCCTCGCAAGACGCACCGCGGTCTGCGCAAGGTTGCCTGCATTGGCGCGTGGCACCCGTCGAACGTCCAGTGGACGGTGGCCCGCTCCGGTCAGGACGGTTACCACCGCCGCACGTCGATCCACCACAAGATCTACCGTGTTGGCAAGGGCGAGGACAAGGCGAACGCCAGCACCTCGTTCGACCGCACCGAGAAGACGATCACGCCGATGGGTGGCTTCGTCCGCTACGGCTCGGTCGAGAACGACTTCCTGCTGATCAAGGGCGCCATCCCCGGTGTCAAGAAGCGCGTCGTCACCCTCCGCAAGTCGCTCAAGGTTCACACGTCGCGCCAGGCCACCGAGAAGATCGAGCTCAAGTGGATCGACACCGCCTCGAAGTTCGGCAAGGGCCGCTTCCAGACCCCTGCCGAGAAGGCGGCGTTCCTGGGCACCCTCAAGAAGGACCTCTAAATCACGTATGTGTAGTCAAGTGCTAGCTTAATTTTTATTTGAATACCCGCTGCCGCTCGAGTCTTGACATGCGAACGGTGCCTCACACAAAGCGGCTACTTTGGCTGCATTCGCTCGGTAAGGAAGGTGTTGATCTGGTGCTGGACGCTGACTACGTCGGAGCGCAGGTCGAACAGCGGCGAGCAGGGCTGCGGGGCGGCAGCAGCGTCCCGGGACGAGTCTTCCTCGGGCGGAGCGTCAGCGGTAGCCCTAGAGAACTCCACGGTCTCGCTGCCGTTTTTGTAGACCGCCTTGAGCATCGGAGGGCAAACGAGATGCACCGAAGACCACCAACGCTGGCGAAAAGAGAGTGCGTATGTAAGCTCCACCTGACCTTGGCGTACGAATAACCTAAACTAAGCTATCGCCGGTCTCATTAACACTTCGCAGCTGTTGCAGTTCCGCACGTAGTAGCTAAGCTGTGAGGCCCACGATACACTAGCCACCGCGGTGGCGCATCCGATCATGTTGTTTCAGTATTGCGAAATGCATAGTTAGCCAGACAGCGATGTCGTTAAATTAGATAAGTTAGTTGACCTCGAGCTTGCTCAGCGTCTTCAGCATCTCGTGGTGGTTGCGCGCCTTCTTCGACACCTCAGCAATTGTTGCCAGCGAGCTCTTCCACGCTGCCAGCCGCTCTTCGATTGTGTCCCAGTGCTTGTCCGTGACCGGCCCCACAATCGTCGCCGTCTCCACCGTGAACACGCCAGTTAGCTGGTTCATGCGGCCCTTCACCAGGCCCGCCTTGATTGCGTCGAACACAACAATCTCGACGCGGTCCTCGGGCACGCCGGCGGCCGTGGCGATTGTCGCGTAGCTGAGCTCGCGCTCCGAGGATGCCAGGCGCGCCAGCGCCGCCACGCTTGCCTTCTTTTGGAGCACGCGGTCCCCAGAGTACTTCGCGTTCAGCGCCGAAAACGCCGCAAAGTCGCCCTGCGAGATCGCCTGCAGCGCCTCAAACAGGTCGCCCGACTTGCCGGCCAGCGCCTGCACGCCGGCCAGCACGAGCACCGGCTCGAAGCTGTACTCTGCGGGGTCGCGCAGCACGCGCTCGACCAGCAGCGTCGCAATGCCGGCAAGCGACGGCTGCGCCGCAACCACCGCCGTCATGAACTTCACAGCGTCTTTCGAGTACGCCGCGGGCAGGTTGTTCACCAGCTTCGCAACAAGCTCCTCCTGGGTCTCCGCATCGATATCCCACAATTGCAGCCACTCAGCCAGCTGGGGAAGCTGCGGAACAAGCTGCGGCACCGTCTTTGCCTCGGCCGAGAAGTCGAGAATCTTGCTGAGCACCGAGGCCTTCTGCGCGCTGTTGGTGGGCAGAATGTTGAACAGGGTTCCGAGCACCGAGAGCAGAGCAAGCTGCTGCGCCGCAACAGCGGGAATCTTGTTCGCAATGTTAGCGAGAATCACCGGCACCAGCGCGCTGAAGTCGGGCGCGCCAGACAGCACGTAGAACAGCAGGTTGAACGCGGGCTCAAACTCCGCCGGCGGCGACGATAGCAGCGCACCAGAGGACTCGGCGAGCGTGAAGAAGAAGTCCTGCGTCTCCTCCGGCAGCGCGCCGCCGTCGAGCGCGCCGGGCGCCGCCTCAAGCGCCTTTTGGAACTCCGCGGCCATGCTTGCGAGCGGGCCGTCGGCCTCGCCGTTGCGCTGGTCGATGAAGCGCGCAATGTCGCCCATGCTCTCGACAAGCGCGCTGCCGCCCTCGCTGTCTACCACAATATAGTTCGTGTCGGCCATGGTGTCTAGCTACCGAGATTTTCGGGGTAAAACTTTCGACTGACTAACGCAGGGCGAGGCCGGTCGGTGCTCGCGCTGCGCTTGGAAATCAAGCTCGCGCAGTACTCTTAGCTTCGCAGCGCTCAGTACATGCTATTACGATTCCCCAGTGCCGCTGGTATGCGGCTGGACCAGGCCTAAGGTGGTCTCGTTTGTTGCCCTGTGTTCTCTCAAGCCAGTTGTGCTCATGACCATGGCCCATGGTTTGCAAAAATTGGGGGGCCGAGGCGATCATCTAATAAGTCAGTGGACTCGCCGCTGTCCCTCATATCACATTACGCGTGCAGTTGTGCATTCCCTCACTTTGGTGTCTGCGAACTATTGTTTCTCGAGTCTGTGTATGAAGCCTGGGTATATATAGGCCGATTTATATATTACCTCAGATTACATCCCACATAGTGTAACGGCTAGCACGGTCCGCTTTCATTCTTAATAAGAGGAAAGATCCGGGCAAACCCGAGTTCGACTCTCGGTGTGGGAGTCTCAGATTGTTTTTTTCCCCCTCCTCCTATTGCGAGCGCTATGGCCATAAACGAATGCTGAGATCGGTAATTCAACGAGCGCTGTCCACGCGAGAGCTCTTTGCACGAAACCTCTCCACTCGGCGCCACCGGCGAGTAATTCCGCCGGTCGTCGATATCGAGTCGCAGCTCGCAGATCTACCGCCAGACCAGCGCAAGCAGATTCTTAGCAAAGCCCATGGCCAGCAGCCGCCCGTGGAGAGCTTACAGGAAGTATGTGGAGACGATTTTACTGCAAACCTCATTATAGAGTACCTCGAATCGGCTGAAACACCCGCAGATCTGGACTCTGCGTTTTGGGCGTCCGTGAAGGGGCTGATGCGCTCCGCGTCCCGCCAGAAAACTCCAGAATATCTCGAAATTGGTGTCGCCCTCTTCCAAGCTGCTAAAAGCATCGAGCAGCCCCGCCTTCGCAATTACATGCTTTACACATTGGGCCGCTACATTTACGGTCTGAAGCAGGTCCGCATGGATCCCGTGAACGAGGTGGAGTTTCTGGATTCGCTAGTGGCACGCGGCCATGTCTTCCGCGCGCTCCACTACTGGCGATCCCGTCTAGACAAACCTGATGTGCACAATTCGGTCTACTGGCTTGAAGTCGGCGCTTTGTACCATCTAGAGGCTGGGCTTGTTTCGCGCGCGGATGCCATTGCTGCTCAAATCCAGCTGGATCATGGCGGCTATGTTCCTCCGCGCGTCCTCACTGGCTTGATTGGAGCCTATGCCGGGTGGATTCGCCGAGGCAGAAATGTAGATACAGCCAAGAACCGGCTGGATTCATGGACCAATGTCCTGCTGCAGATCCCGTTCTACCCGGAGTCAATAGAGAATGAGGATGCCTCCCTAGAAGAAAAGCTGCAAGAAGTCAAACCGGCATCCGCAGCGGATTTGCAAAGTGCTTTTATGTCGCTGGTTGCCGCAAGGCAGTGGGCGCTAGCCGCCGTGGTTGCCAAGGCGCTCGGCAGCCTTGAAAATACCGACATTTTTAGAGCTTTTGAGACTGCGGAAACCTCAAGCATGCACAATTCCGAGGAAGATATTGCCCCTCTACTTGAGATCCTGCTGGCCCAGGATCCTCAAAGAGTCGCGCATCCGCGACTCGGCGCGGCCGTTGCGCTATCGTTTGCAAGATCTCAAAACGTAGACGACTTGCTGGCTGTGCTCAACGATTTACAAGCTGGTGGAATCGAGCTCCCGGACTCCGCACAGCGCCACATCGCTCGCGCAGTCATGCAAAACGTGGGCAACGTCAAGTTTGTTGAAACGCACTTGCCGAGCTCGCCGGCGGCCCAAGAGGTGGTTAAGCGCTTGATGCTGGTGAAAGGAAAGAAGGCCGTGGCTGATTACGCTCGTTCCTACCAGGGGGAGCGATCAACTGCCCTGGATCTCCAGCTTCTGCGCACAGAGGCTCTTGAAGACCAAAATGCTATCCTCGACTTGGGAACAAGTGGCGCCGCCTGGATGTACATCTGGTACCTAATTGCTGCAAATAAGACCCGCATAGGGCCTGCCACAGCACTCAAGGCTATGCTGGAGCGATTGGACGAGGGCACTTTTGAGCTGAATGACGAGCTTTGGATTCAGGCTGCTCAGTCCATCATAGTCGCAAGCCCCAGCGTTGCAGATGGAGCAGCGACAGCTCTCGCTATGATGTTAGTTGTCAAAGAGAGACACAAAATTAGCGCCACACCCTTATTGAGTACCGCGTTCTTGGAGACGCTGCGCAAGGTGGAACAAAAAGGTCCCACACCTTTCACGCGACCGCGGGCCCATAAGCTGCGGGCTCATTTGGTAGACTCGGACGCAGATGCCGAAGTAGAGTCTGAGGTTCAATGGGATGAATTAGTGAGGCATTGCGAAGCAACCTTGGCGGACCCTAAAGTTGACCTCGGGAAACTTGCAAGGGACAAAGCTCATGCGCTTTCAAATTGACATGTACATAACGTGGAATACCCTGTATTAAACGAAGGAAGCCCAATCAAAAAATTTACAACGGCCTTTCAACAATCCATAGCAATAACATTATACAAAATGATAAAAAATTAGGCGGGTGATGGGTCGGAAAATTCGCAGTACTAATGGCGAAGCGAAAGAAGAATGCTGCGAGCATATTGCTGTATCCGATTAACGCAAACCGTCCATTCGCACGGTGGGGCGCGCTGTGATTAAGCACATCAATTTTTTTGGCGGCGGTGGCTATTTTGCCCGCGTTGACACGAGAGATGACTACCCCCGCTTGTGCCTCTTTGATGTTAGGGTGGCCCTGTTCGCTTCGAATTTCCACTTTCACGATCCCTGATATGGGTCGAGGAGCGAGCCAAATCTGTCTCCGAATCAGGCAAAACTAACAAAAACCACCTCGGATGGATGTAAAACAAGTATCCACTAATTGAAAACACCATAGTACCATAATATGATAGTCCTTAGGCTCGTTACAGCGCTATTTACTCTGGAATACTGCCTATTAAGCTGTCGGCGAAACGGTTCACTTTATATTTCAGGGCGAGGGTAAAGCGCATCGGTGTCTTGACCCAAGAGACTATAAAGAGGCTACACAGTTCGGCCAATTTCGAGATTTTTTAGACATCAAAAAGACAAGTACCAACATGGCTAGCCCTCATCCGTTGGACCAACTGACCCTTGCCGAGGCCAACAAGGCGGTTCAGATACTTAAGAAGGCCAATGCTGGTAAACATATCCACATCAAGAATGTGCAAGCCGAAGAGCCGCCGAAGGCATATATGAAGAAGTTCCTCGAGGCTGAGCACTCCGGTTCGCCGATCGCTCGACCGCCGCGTACTGTCTACTGTGTGTTCTTTGTTTTGCGCGAGTACCGCGCAGAGGAGCTGTGGATCGATCTCGACACCGAAACGGTGATCCGCCGCCAGCGGTTCCCGATTGAGGCGCACCCGCCTTGCGACCAGGATGAATTTGACGCGATCGAGAGCATCATGATGGCCCACCCCGAGACCCACAAGGCATTTGCTAAACTCGGCCTTACCGAAAAGGAAATCAAGGCAGTCTCGCCTGATGCGTGGATGTATGGCTCGGACAAGCAGGGCCTGACGCGCAGGTTCGTGACGTTCTTGATGTACATGCGCGATCCCGAGACGAACCATGCCGATTCGAACATCTACGCTCGGCCGCTGCCATTTTGCCCCGTCTTTGACGTTGTTACCGGTGAGTTTGAGCGTATAGACTGGTGCGCGACTGGCGGCGACGGCGACGATGTTGAGGAGATCAACTACTCGACGCGCAATGCGAGCCGCCCGATCACCGAGAGCTTCGACAACTGCGAGTACTTGCCCGAGCTGCGCCCTGACGGAGTCCGCTCCGATTTGAAGCCGTACAACGTTGTACAGCCCGACGGCCCATCATTCTCGGTGGATGGCAGTGAGGTGAAGTGGCAGAAGTGGAGCTTCCGCATGGGTTTCAATCCTCGCGAGGGCGCTGTGCTGCACGACGTGCGCTACGATGGGCGCCAGGTGTTTTACCGCCTTTCGGTTTCAGAGATGGCGGTGCCGTACGGTGACCCGCGTCCGCCTCTGCACCGCAAGCAGGCGTTTGACCTTGGCGACCTTGGCGCGGGCTTCTGCGCGAACTCGCTCGGCCTCGGCTGCGACTGTCTTGGTGTAATCAAGTACTTCAACGGCACGCTCGTGAACCCTGATGGCTCGGTTGAGGTGCGCCCGAACGTGGTTTGCATGCACGAGCAGGACGACGGCATTCTTATGAAGCACACCAACTTCCGCACAAACATTGGCCGCGTCGCGCGCCGCCGCATCCTCATTCTTCAGACCGTCATCACTGTTGCCAACTACGAGTACATCTTCATTTGGCAGTTCGACCAAGCTGGTGGTATCCACCTTGAGGTCCGCGCCACAGGTATTGTCTCCACGCAATACATTGATCCCCACAAGAAGTCGAAATGGGGTACCGTCGTGTCTCCCAGCGTGCTTGCCGCCTCGCACCAGCACGTTTTCTCTGTCCGAATTGATCCCGCAATTGATGGACACGCTAACACGGTGCAGGTGTGTGATACGAAGCGCGACCCCTGGGACGAGATCAACCCGAAGGGCACTGGCTTCTACAACGACATTAAGAATGTCGAGGTCAGCTCGGCGCTTGATGCCGACATCTTCACGAACCGGTATTTGAAGATCGTGAACGAGAACGTGATCAACCCGGTGACCATGTCTCCTGTCGGATACAAGCTCACCGGCGTGCCGTCGGCGCTGCTGATGCCTGCACACGGCTCTGTAGCGCGCGAGCGTGCGAACTTTGCGACGCACCACTACTGGATCACAAAGCATCAGGACAATGAGTTCTTTGGCGGCGGTATCTGGACGAACCAATCGTCCAAAGAGGTTGGCGGCGTCACCGATGCGATTGCCCGCAAGGAGAACGTGCGGAACGAGGATGTCGTGCTGTGGCACTCGTTCGGGCTGACGCACCACGTCCGTCCCGAGGATTGGCCGATCATGCCGATGGAGCGACTGACGATGTCGCTGACGCCGTTCGGTTTCTTCCGCGAGAACCCTGCAATCGACGTCCCGAGCTCGACGCAAGCGTTCAACCGTTCGGTTGAGGTGAAGGACTGCCGCAGCTGCCAGAAGCTCTAACTCTCAAAATCTCAGTACATAAATTAACCATAGCTTAACTTCACTCTGCATATCACTCCGGGTACTCGATGTCGAAGTTGTCCATGCACCACTCAACCCAGGGGGCCAGAATGCCTTCTGGCTCTTTCGGATCTGCTGGTGATGCTTGCTTTTTCTTTTGCTCGGGTTTGGCGGGAGTAGACGATTGGCCACCAAGCGTCTCGCTGTTTCCAATAACACAGAGGTGGCGCTTGGGTCGAGTGATTGCGACATTGATCCGCCGCGAATCTGAGACGAATCCCACATTGCCGGGGGTATCATTGCTGCGCACCATTGACAGTATGATCACCTCTTTTTCGCGTCCCTGGAACCCATCCACAGTTGAAACCTCGATGTCGTAAAGCGATTCCGGAAGAAGAGAGCGAATAAGCGCAACTTGAGCATTATAGGGGGCAATGACGCCTATATCAGTGGCCCGAACCCCCGCCTTTCTAAGAGTTTGGATGTACTCGAGGACTTTATCGGCCTCGCCTGGATTCTTTGTGCTCAGTGCGTTTTCCTCTTTCACTTCTGGATAGGCGCCACTCATTGTGTCGATCCACAGAGCCGGGCTTTTGGTCACGGAATCGGCGGCGACCCCCGGAAGGTCGGTGAGCCGCTGATCACGTACGGTGTCGTGAGCCGTGAGCTTACCGTCATACATGTACTTGGACGGGAATTCCATGATTTCCTGAGACATTCGGTACTGAATGGAGATCAAATGTTTGATAGAGTCGGAATGGTGAGCCACGAGTACGTCGAACAAGGTGGTCTCGAGGGTTGCCAGAGTTGAGGCGGACGAGGATTTGATCGTTGGAGGCAGCTGCTTATTATCGCCCGCGACAATCAAGCGTGTGGCCTCGAGATCAATAATGGCCGGGATCCAGCACTGCGGGAGAAGCGCCTGCGAGACCTCGTCAATGATGATTGTGGAGAACATAGGCGTGACAGAGCCCAGCTCTTTTGACCCGGCGCCGTGAAGGGTTGCTGCGACAACCTTTGCAGACTTGAGCATTGACTCCATGAGCCTGCCCTCACGAGACCGGTAGTCTTTGCGCAGCTCCTTCAGCAGTTTAAACGCCTCGCCGCGAGTCATTTTGGAGTCTGACTTGGGGCCGCGCGCCTGCTTGCTGGCTCCGCCACGGCGGAGGGCAACATTGAGGGTCTCAGTGATCTCGGCTTGAAGCCCGCGCAAAATCTGGGCGTCGTCGCTGTTTTTCGAGAGTAAGTCGAACGAGTGCCGAAGCACGTCGGGCGAAAGGCGGGCCGGGTGACCGAGCCGCAGCAGGTCTTGGCTGCCGTGCATGGGCATGATACTGGCCAGGCGCTCGACAATGTTATCCACAGAAACGTTTGACGGCCCGCACACCAGCACGCGCTCGCCGCGGGCGACGAGCTGGCAGATGATCTCGACGAGCGTGCTTGTTTTGCCGGTACCTGGGGGCCCGTGAATGATAGCGACGTTGCTACCAATGGCATGGCCAATGGCGTTCTTTTGGGTTGCATTGAGGTGCTGCGACGAAAGTGCGAGCTGTGCGGCGCCGCTGTCGAACGCAACGCGTGCCTGGGCGAGTCCGCGCATGAGCTGCGCAACCGTGCCCAGGCCGTCGTCGTTGCTGAATTTGTCGACCGCCCACTTCATGCGTTTGTATACGGCGGTATCGGAAAGCTTGGTGAGCCAGAGTCTGCCTTGAGGAAGCGCATCGAGATCGTCCTCAACGACCACGGACAAAGATTCACGGCCGACCTTGAGAACAACCACTTTCACAAGCGCGGTCGGAGCCTCCGGTTCAGATGGGATCGTTTTCCCCGCCGTCGGTTTGCATGATGACTTGCTTGCTGGCTTGCCTGCTGGCTTACCGGGCTGCGTGTCGAGCTTAAGGATGTCGCCGACCCTGAAGATCGGGTTCCATACATACCCGGGCGAAACCAGCGCCGGATCGGGGCCGAGCTCAACCACAGTCCGGCCACCAAGACCCGTGGACGTGCCGACCGTGACGAGATTGAGCATTGCGAGCTCCTGGCTCTCGAGGGCCTTTGGCGGAAGAGAGCCAACCAGCTCAGAAGTCTCGGCAATCTCGTCCTTTTCCAGGCGCTCGAGGGCCTGGCGGACCCTGCTGGGGGTCGTGCGCTTGAGAATTGACTCGGCCGACATGGGTTGCGCCTCTGTTGTCGGCGGTTCGCAGCCACTGCATCGAACCACTCAAGGCCACGGCGGTTTGTGTTGCTTTTGGTCGCATCACCACACGTCAGTACAGGATCTGGTGGGACCCGGGCCGGCGGCTGAGGCGAGCGAGGAGAGATAGGACGCGCGAGATGTCTGAGGATGTGGAGAAGCTCGAGAGTCTTCACACGCAGCTGCGGCAGGTGCGCGCGCTACTTCCACAGATGATCCAGCGGCTTGTGTCGGTGGGCAGCGAGAGCGGGAGCATTGAGCTGTTCCAGAGTGTTGCCCAGGACCTGAACGACTGGAAGGCGGCGACGAAACGGCTGGAGACGCAGTACCAGGAGCTGAAACCGCTGATGGACAGCCTGCGATGAGGGGTGATGCGATTAGATGAGAATGCGCAGGAGAAGCGGGCGAAGCTGTGGACGGCAGGCGGTGCACGATAAGCGGCCGTGCTTTTTACGTTTGTTCTTGCAGCTAGCGCGACGGCTATCATGATCTGCGCCAACCAGATTCCTGCTAATCTCGATCATTATGATCGCCTTCGTTAACCACGACGTGGTAATCAATTGGCCCGTTATCCGCAGATTTTGCCGAGAACTGCTAGGCCACTAGATTTTGCTGCCTCAATTAACTGGCTAATTTACTAGAAATAACAGGCCTCTATTCAACTAAACTCACATCAATGCCGCCAGCGGCGGCCTGGTGGGGGACAGCAAGTCGTAGCTGGAATGAGTCAGGCTGGCGCATATATATGGCACGGTCGTGAAATTTCACCGGGGACATGTCGCAACAGATCAGAGACACCTTCAAGAGGTGCAAGGCCGAGGGCCGCTCGGCGCTCGTCACGTTTGTGACCGTTGGGTACCCGTCTATTGCTGAAACGATTCCACTGCTGCTGGCGCTGCAGCGCGGCGGCGTCGACATCATCGAGCTGGGGATGCCGTTCAGCGACCCGATTGCCGATGGCCCAGTGATCCAGGAGGCGAACCAGCGGGCGCTCGACAACAAGGTCAATTTGACGGTTGTGATCGAGACCATCCGCCAGGCGCGCGCGGCCGGCGTCAAGGTGCCGCTGCTGCTGATGGGGTACTTCAACCCGCTGCTGCAGTACGGCGAGGAGCGGTTTGTGCGCGATGCGCGGGCGGCGGGGGCGAACGGCTTTCTGTTGGTGGACCTGCCGCCCGAGGAGGCCCAGCGGTTCCGCGCGGTTTGCGCCGACCGCGGCATGAGCTACGTGCCGCTGGTTGCGCCGAGCACGACCGACGACCGCCTCGACAAGCTGGTGGGCATTGCCGACTCGTTCATCTACGTGGTGAGCCGGATGGGCACGACTGGCTCGACGGGCACGCTGGCCAGCAAGATCGACGAGCTGTTGGCGCGCGTGCGCGCGCGGTCCGGCGACGTGCCGCTGGCGGTCGGGTTCGGCATCTCGACGCGCGAGCACTTTGTGGAGGTGGCGAAGGTGAGCGACGGAGTGGTGATTGGCAGCCACCTTGTCTCGCTGATCGGGCGCGCGCCGGCGGCCGAGCGCGAGCAGCGCGTGGTCGAGTACATCCAGGAGGTTGTGGGCCAGCGCAAGGTCGACAACTCGTTTGTGGTTGAGGACGCCGCGCCGCCGGCGGTGTTTGCCGACACGGCTGAAGCGGCCGAGGCGGCAGCCGAGGCAATTGTCGAGGGCCAGGACCGGTTCGGCGAGTTTGGCGGGCAGTACGTGCCCGAGATTCTGCACGAGGCGTTGAAGGAGCTCGAGCAGGCGTTTGTGGAGGCCCGCGACGACCCGAAGTTCTGGGCCGAGCTCCGCTCGCTGTACCCGTACATGGGCCGGCCGTCGTCGCTGCACGTTGCCGAGCGCCTCACCGCCGAGATGGGCGGCGCGCGGATCTGGCTCAAGCGCGAGGACCTCAACCACACCGGCAGCCACAAGATCAACAACGCGATTGCACAGGTGCTGCTGGCCAAGCGCATGGGCAAGAAGCGCGTGCTCGCCGAGACCGGCGCGGGCCAGCACGGCGTCGCTACGGCGACGGTTGCCGCTAAGTTCGGCCTGCCCTGCACGGTGGTGATGGGGGCCGAGGACGTGCGCCGCCAGGCGCTCAACGTGTTCCGCATGAAGCTGCTGGGCGCCGAGGTCATCGAGGTGCACTCCGGCACCAAGACGCTGCGCGACGCCTGCAGCGAGGCGATGCGCGTGTGGGTCACCCGCCTCCACGACACGCACTACGTGCTCGGCAGCGCCACGGGGCCCCACCCGTTCCCGACCATGGTGCGCACGTTCCAGAGCATCATCGGCAAGGAGATCCACGACGACTTCGCGAAGCTGCACCCCACGGGCAAAGAGTTCCCAGACTACGTGTTTGCCTGCGTCGGCGGCGGCTCGAACTGCTCGGGCACGTTCAGCGAGTTCATTCCACATGAGCAGGTGCGGCTCATCGGCGTCGAGGCCGGCGGCCAGGGCATCCACACAAAGTTCCACGCCGCAACGCTCTCGGCCGGCGTGCCCGGCGTGCTCCACGGCGCCAAGACCTACGTGCTGCAAGACGACGACGGCCAGATCACTGACACGCACTCGATCAGCGCGGGGCTCGACTACCCCGGCGTGGGGCCCGAGCTCGCGTCGTGGCGCAAGAGCGGCCGGGCCGAGTTCATTGCATGCAACGACGAGGACGCGCTGCGCGGGTTCCGCCTGCTCAGCGAGACTGAGGGCATCATCCCCGCCGTCGAGTCGTCGCACGCCATCATTAAGGCGGCCGAGCTTGCCAAAACGCTGCCCAAGGACAAGGACATCGTGATCACCGTGAGCGGCCGCGGCGATAAGGATGTCGCCCACGTTGCCGAGCTGCTGCCCGAGATGGGCCCGAAGATTGGCTGGGACCTGCGGTTCGAGCAGTAGGTATCGATAACCTAAAAAAAAGCAGCACAGTAAGTACATGTTCAGAATACATTTTCAGTTTAATAAGTCGAGTAGGCAACTAGCTAGGCGTGCGCGAATACTTCGGCCCCATTTACCACCACCAGTTTTGTTTCTCCACCATACTGAACCATAAGCTAGCCCGCTAACAGCAGAGGGTTAGGTGCTAAGGCCATGAGCGGGCTCGAGGTCGTCCAGGACTGGCCTGGCCTAACGGCGCCAGCAGTCGGCCCAGGGACCGTGGGTGGGCTCATATGGGACAGCCGTGGCGAGCTGGTTACAGCCCGCCAGCGGCAGCCCGCGCAGGAGCGTCTGACGCCGCGGTACGTGAACCGCGGGACCCGCCTGCTTTCTCCGCCCATAGAGCCCGCCAGCGGTTTTCCGGGGCCCGCAACCAGCGATATCGACAACATCTCGATGCTTCTCGACTCAATTGGCGCCGCGGGAATCCCGCATGACCTGCTGATCTCCGAGGCCTTCGACACAGCGAACACAACCGCGCCCAACGTCCATGACCCGCTGGTCGGGCAGCGCGTGTGCGCAGTAGACCCCGAGGCCAGCGAGCTCGCGTTTGCCGACGACCGCTACGTGTCGCTGGTTCGCAAGGACGCCATCGTCCGCACCGTCGATGTCGGCAGCCCGGTGCTGCAAGTCGACCGCCGCGGGCTCGTGCGCACGCGGCGCGGGCTGGCAACGATCGACGACCGCGGCGGCGTCGAGTACCTGCGCCGGAACGAGTTCATGCATGCGGCCAGCACGGCATACGGCTCTGAGGCCCTGGCCACCACCACGCAGGGAACCGTAGTGCTGTTTGATGTCGAGACAGGGACCCGTAAGTGGAAGCAGGCAATGAGCCGGGGCACGCTGAGTGGCTGGAGCCGCGTGGTGGGACTCGACGACCCGCATATGGCAGCGTGGTGCAACCGCTACGAGCTGGCTCTAGTCGATCTGCGCACCAAGCCCAAGCCGAGACAAAAGGCGCTGGTGCTTCTGAACTACGCAGACCGTCTCACGGAGATCAGGGACCTTGTCGTGGGCCCAGACCCGGCAGTCGGGCTGGCAGCGCTCACCTCGGCCGACGTGCTGTGGCTCTGTGCGACCGCGGCGAAGCCAATGCACCCAATTCTGTCGTTCAAGCACACTTTGTCGAGCGACGACACGTCGATGAAGCTGAGTCTGAGCGATTTCGAGGACGGACCGCTAGTGACCGTCACGTCGCAGCTGGCCCCGGTGACCGTTGTGGGCCAGCTCGGCAAAACCGCCGACGACCACCTGCCCGTTCTCCGGAAGGACCCGTTTCTTATTGAGTCGTGGCCTTCGATCATTACCCAGAGCCATATTGTTATGGAAGAAGCGGGTGGAGCCGCGCTTTACTCGGTGAGCCGAACCGGAGGCCTTTATAAACAGTCGTGGGGGCTCGGCGATAGTGCTGCCGGGAGCGTGGAGGACCTGCCGCCGGAGGATCCGCTGCCCGCGCCTCACCAAAGCGCGGTCATCCACCCCGATGACCAGCTGCCGCACCGGGACTACGACCTGCTTGATCTCTATACGCCGTTCCGGCCCGTGTATTTCCAGTGGATGTATCAGTGGGCGTTCAAGCCGCTCATTGCGGGCGAATATGATGCTCCGACTGGCGACACACCTGCCTCAGACCTCAGAGACCAGCTTCAGCGCGCGTGGCTGCACCCGCTGAGAGAAAAGGCTGCGACCATGGACGTCCACCCGAAGGCGCTAAGCCGGCGCGCGAGGGTGATTGACACCATGGTGGAAGACCTTAATGAGCTGCCCGATTCTGCTGCTGCCGAATTCGCAGTGAACAGCTTGAGCCGTGCAGCTGACGAGTTGCAGCTCCCGCCGGCATTCCGGGAGATGCTCGGTAACTGGAAGGGATACTCCGAGCCGGCGGGGCCATTTGATGAGCTGTCGCAATATTCGGAGCCAAGCACGCAGCCGAGCACGCAGCCTGCCTACTTTGCGAGCTCACAAGGGCAAAGCCAGAGCCAGGGCCTAAACCAGAGCCAGGGCCTAAACCAGAGCCAGGGCCTGAGCCAAGGCCTGAGCCTGAGCCTGAGCCAGCTGTCGGGCCCGCTGGGGTACGCAAGCTCGTTTTCACAGCCGGCAGCTGTGCCGTCGCTGAAGGCCGCACGAGGGAAGCGGAGGCACGAGGGCCGGCCAAAAAAGGCCAAGCGGATGCGCCGTTAATGAATCGTAGAACTTATCTAGCTAGCTAAATTACGTGCTAACGCTCTAAATACGGTAATGGCAGTTTAATCGTCGGGTCGGCCATTAGGCATGCATGGAAGTGGCTACCAATCAGTAACGCCGCTTTGAGTGAAGAAGTAACGGATGTGCTAGTAATTGTGTTAGCCTGGGATATTGTTTTGATCGTGCTCTTTGCTCATTTCTTAGCGGGTAGCAACAATTGACGTTGGTGAAGGCACAATGGCTATACCAATCGATCGTGGACACTGCTGCTTGTGGCGCTGCTGGCCAAGCTTCATCGCAACCGCTAGTTAGTGTGACCCACGTCGGTCGGGAGATGCGGCTCTCTGCCGCAGGATCTCCTGCGCGTACTGGGCGACTTTATCGGGCCCCACACCCGCGTCGCAGGCCGCATGGATGCATTCCAGGTCCTCGTGCGTAAGACCCGTGTCTAGCAGCACAGCCAGCTCGTACAGCACCGCACTATCCGCATTCGGCATGCAGCGGTTATGGTGGGTGGGTGGGTGAATAATCGACACGTCCACGTAACGACGCGTTGGATCTGGTGTCGGTGTGCAGTGCAGCATGCTCGGATTTCTCCCGTCTGCAGGTGCCGCGCTCTACGCGCTCGCGCTATATGCTCTCGTGCTCCCGCTGGCGCTCGCGGCCGACGACTCGCTGCTCTGGGGCCCGTACCGCCCGAACGTTTATTTCGGCATGCGCCCGCAGATCCCCGAGTCGCTGCTCACAGGCCTGATGTGGTACTCCGACAGCGAGCTGTCGGGGCTCGGACACATCCGCCACGACTGCCAGAACGATGACGACGTCGCGAAGTTTGGCTGGACGCAATACGACCCGCGGTTTGGCGGTCGTCAGATCGTTGACGACACCGAGCACGGCGTGCGGCTGACCACGGACCTTGTCAAATCCGCCGATGGGCTCGCGTGGGAGGCGCGCATCCGCGGAGACCAGCAGGAGGACAGCGTGCTGACGCTCGTGTTCTACGCGGGGCTCGAGGCGCCCGCCGACCACGCGCGCGACGGGCTGGCGCTGCACCCGGCGTCTCGACGGCTACTTACGAAGCAGGGAATCCCCGGCGACGTGCGTCTGAAGGGCTACTCCGAGCCTCTGGGCGGCGCTTTCGAGCTCACGATCACCGAAGGCGAGGGCCGCCGTCCCGAGCACTGGCACGAGTTTGCCAGCGAAAAGCCGGCGGTGAACAGCGCGTATACGTCGCTGCCGATCCCGCCGGGCCACGTGTGGCAGGCGCGCGACGTCTACTTGACGCTCGTGCAAGAGCAGGTCAACGAGTTTCTGAAGAGGTACGGCGACAAAGAGAAGGACCTGCCTATTTGGTCGATTTTTGCGCCGAACAACGACGCTGGGCTTGGTGGAAACACGCACTTTGTGCAGAAGACGTTTGAGGGCCCGTTCGAGTTTGTCGTGCGCTACGAGCCGGAGACCTCGGCGGGGTTTGCTGGCGAGGACGACTTTGATGCCCGCCTCGAGAGCATTTTTGACGCGCAGCGCGCTCGGTTCGATGCCGCGTTCTCCCTGAATGCGCCGTTCGATACTCCTGAGTACCACGCATTCGCGGTTGAGATCGTGTCGAACCTCGCCGGCGGCATCGGGTACTTCTACGGCGACAGCCAGATTGCCAGCGACGACGACGGGGTTGAAACCGCGCCGCCGCACGAGCTATTTACGAGCACGCCCTCGCGGACGTTCTTCCCTCGCGGCTTCTACTGGGACGAGGGCTTCCACCTCCTCGGGCTCATGCGTTACGACGAAGACCTGGCGCTGCAGATCTTCGACTCGTGGTTCGACGTCATGGATGACGACGGATGGATTGCTCGCGAGCAGATTCTCGGGGCCGAGGGCCGTTCTCGGGTGCCGGCCGAGTTCCAGGTCCAAGACCCGCACGTCGCGAATCCGCCAACAATGGTCATGGCGCTCGCCCACCTCAGCGCTGCGGGTAAGCGCACGCTCGAGAGCTTGTACCCGCGGCTCACAAAGCACTTCGAGTGGTTCCGCCGCACCCAGCGGGGCGACACCACCGCTTATGATCGCGAGCTGCCGGCGCCCCGCGAGGCATTCCGCTGGCGGGGCCGCACGCCAACTCACATTCTCGCTAGCGGCCTCGACGACTATCCGCGCGCGCCTGTTCCGTCCGACGGCGAGCTGCATGTCGATCTGCTAGCTTGGGTTGGCGCAATGGCGCGCAGCTTGGCGCAGATTGCGGAGTCCGTGGGGGAGATGGCCGACGCTAGACGCTACCGCGGGATCCTGCACGATGTTCAGACAAACCTGCTGCAGGTGCACTGGAGCAAAGATGCCGCGGCGTTCTGCGACATCACGATTGACGAGTATGAGGAAGATTCCCACGTCTGCCACATCGGTTACGTGACGCACCTGCCGTTCATGCTCCGGCTGGTGCCCGAGGACAGCGAGGGGCAGCTGCTGGCGGTCATGGAGCAGCTGCGGGACCCCTCGCAACTGTGGTCGGTTGGTGGGATCCGTAGCCTCAGCAAGCAGGACCCGCTGTTCGGCACGGACGAAAACTACTGGCGTGGTCCCGTGTGGAACAACATGAACTACCTCACGCTGGACGCACTGCAGCACTACGCTAGCGCGAATTCAGGCACGAGCGCTAAGGTGAAGGCAAGGGCCGCCGAGATCTATGCCGAGCTGAGGCGAAATGTGGGTACCAACATCTACGAGCAGTGGCTGAAGTCGGGTTATGTATGGGAGTCTTACGACGCAACCACGGGCGTGGGCAAAGGCGCGCGGCAGTTCACAGGGTGGGCGGCGCTTGTTGCGAATATTATGGCGATGCCTGAGAGGCTGGGCCCGCGATCGCAGCATGACGAGCTTTAGAAACGTACACAAAAAAGGTACCCATCACGAACAGGCGTAGCACTCTGTATCAGGGTCGCTACACAAGGGCCGCGGGGGGCCACATTAGGTTCACGCCTGTGCTGCATCAGGACCATGGTGGGTGCAGTATGAACGTCATCACTTACGACACTCAGGGTGCAGTACTATCTAACAAGTGCGTAGCGATAAACCATACAGGATTACCAGCCACGACTTTATACAACCTACTTGGCGCTGCCACGACTTTGATGCAGATATATAGTAGAATGCTTTAGCAGTTAATATGTGGGGAAATGTTAGTACAATTCATAAACGTCGTTTCATGCATGGACGCCTTTGCGGCTTTTATACATATGGAACTGACCCAGAATCACCAGGTCTTCCACAATCGTGCCCAGCGAGCCCAGCAGCCATGGAATGTACTCGGTGATCCATGCCGCGTCGGTGCGGTAGATGATCATCTGGCCCGCGTACGTCAAGTTTCCGAGAATGCTCAGGGCGAAGAAGCCCATTGACAGGCCCTGCACAGACCGCCGGCGGTGATTCTGGACAATCTGCGGGATCCGCGCCGTTAGATACAAAATCGCGGAGATGTAGCCGAGAATCTCGGGCCCGACGGCGGATTTGGCCGGCGTCTGGTCGGGCCCCGCCGAGTCCGAGACAAAGTAGCTCAGCGTGCCGACCACAATCACAAACACTGCCGGCAGGCCGGTGTCAAGCAGCCAGTTCTGGCGCGACTCCGAGCTTGCGTACGACGAGTCCTCGCGGCGGCCGTCGGGCTCCTGCAGCAGCGGCGTGCCGTCATGCGGGCCTGCATACGGCGAGGCCTCGCCCGCCGTCTCGGGATCGCCGCTGAGCAGCGGGCTTGTTTGGTATCCGAACGAAGCTGCAGCAAGCCGGCGGTAGTAGAAGTACGAAACAATTAGGAGAATGTCGCTGAAGCAGAACCACAGCGCAAGCAGCACAACATTCGGCCTGAGGTGGCCCCACAGCGAGCCGACCAGGTTGGCAACATCGCCAAAGAACCAAGCAAGAATGAAGCCGATTGCAACCCCCTCGGACGACTTGAGGCGCCACTGCTCAAGCAATTGCGGGAGCAGGAGGATCACCCAGCACGCGAGCGACAGCGAGCCGCTGATGTTCGACAGCACCTCGCGCGTGTGCGAGATTTCGGCAGCGGGCATGCGGGCTCGGTGGTGCGGCTGATAGTCTTATATCTCAATATGACTGTTTCTGCCGAGAATGAAAAGTACACACGGGCTAGGGTAAAGTGCACGACGATCGCAACGGCAGCAGAGGCCTGCGCAGTGCCGAGCGCGCCTGCCGCCCACGCGCGCGGCGAAGACCGTGCCGCAGAGAAGCGCTCCGCTATTGCGCGGCGCGGCCCCCGCCGGCAGTCTAGTTGCTATATAATTAATGTTTACGGCAGCGGCCACGCTACAGCGCCCGATTTAGAATTATCCGGGCCGCCTCTTGTTTCGGGCTTATCAGCGCTAATCAATCGCAACACTCGTCGTCATCTGCCCCGAGTAGATAAGAGCCGATTGCGCCTGCCGGTCCCGGCTCACGCTCCCAGCTCGCGCCCCGGGTAAATATGTGGTTAGTCACACCAATGGGGCTTCTGCCCTAGTGAGCGAGTGAAAAGTTTTCACCCATCCCACCCCTGACCTGACCCAGCCCTGCCAGAGCGGGACAGGTCGAGCAGGGACACCGGGGACAGCTCGCTTACGTCAGGCAAGGGAGTTGGGAGCCGCCGATTTTTCACTCCTCGAGGTTTTCACCACCACATCGTATCAAATGGTAAGTACATGATGGAGGACGAACGAGACCAGTGAAGCGCGAGTTCAAGCTCTTGCTACCTGTTATACTAATCATTCAACCGCGGACAGTTTTACCGGCTGAGTCCGCCACCCCGCGTGGTGCGACTGTAGAGTGTGAGGTTCTGCCTCTCTCTTCCACGGAGTATAGCTTGTGGTTGAGGGCTAGTTCTTGCAAACTTTGCATGCGCTTTTGCTTGCCATTGTGCTTGCAGTTGCGCTTGCGATTTTGCTGGGACTCGATTCCCCCTTTTTTTGCAATTTTTTTGCATTTGTTTTTTTGGACACAGTACTGACACTCAATGACCCAGGCCGCCGCTAGAAGTTCGAAGACTCCTGCTCCTGCCCCCTTCTCTTCGCAGAAGAAGGCGGAGCCTACTAACCCCCTGTTCGAGGAGGGCCCGAAGCGCCCGATCGGCATTGGCCAGGGCGTGCGCCCGAAGACCAACATGTCGCGGTACGTGAAGTGGCCCAAGTACGTGCGTGTGCAGCGCCAGCGCAAGGTGCTGAACATGCGCCTCAAGGTGCCTCCTGCTATCGCTCAGTTCCGCACGGTGCTGGACAAGAACACTGCTTCGCAGTCGTTCAAGCTCCTGAACAAGTACCGCCCGGAGACTGCGGCCGAGAAGAAGGAGCGTCTTGAGAAGGAGGCCGCGGCGATTGCCAACGGCCAGAAGAAGGAGGACGTGAGCGGTAAGCCGTACGTTGTGAAGTACGGTTTGAACCACGTCACCTCGCTGATCGAGAACAAGAAGCCGAAGCTGGTGCTGATTGCCAACGACGTCGACCCCGTCGAGCTTGTGATCTTCCTGCCCGCGCTGTGCCGCAAGATGGGTGTGCCGTTCGCGATTGTGAAGGGCAAGGCCCGTCTTGGCACTCTCGTGCACAAGAAGCAGGCGGCGGTGGTTGCGCTGACGGACGTGCGCTCGGAGGACGAGGCCGCGCTGTCTGGTCTTCTGTCTGCTATCTCCGCCAGCTGGGCGCCTACCTATGAGGAGAACCGCCGCAAGTGGGGCGGTGGCATCATGGGCTACAAGTCTCAGCAGAAGGAGCGCAAGAAGCGCGAGGCGATTGAGACTGCGCTGCGCATTTAAGTAGCTAATTTATCCACACGTTACAACCTATGATCATTTGCCACAAGGCCATTGAACGCACCGCCGGGTTCAATTGCAATGCGAAATAACATTTTGCAACGATCCGATGGTCTGGCGCCGGCCAATACGTATTGGACGTATTGACGGTGCCTTGGTGGATACCGGTGTCGCACTGAGCTTTGCTACACGATACAGCAGCAACGCCCAAACGCTGGGTGACCAATTGGGCCATGGGCGATTCCGCGGTGGGACCCGTGATACGTTCGAGTCCCCAGGGCCAATGGCGTGGGCCAAAACAGTGCATTATTAACAATCCCGCCGGTGAATCTCGCCAGATTGTCGCGCACACTTCATCGACCTGGTTAAGGAATGTCGAGCCTTGCATCTGTGTGGTCCGATCTCAAGGACACCTTCTTCCCCACTGTCGCGTTTGCCGACGACGGCGACGACGAGCCCGCAGACGACGCCGCTGCCTCGAGTGACGACAAGGACGAAGACGCCGAGCCTGCGGACGAGGGCGCGGCGGACGCTGAGTCCGAGGACAATGAGGCCGAGGCCAAGGACGCCGAGGCGAAAGACGCCGAGAGCAGTGACGGTGACGCCGAGGAAGAGGGCGGCGATGAAGACGGAGACGGAGACGGAGACGAAGACGAGGACGAGGATGAAGACGATGAGGACGACGAGGATGAGCTGGTCGACCCGCTCGACGCCCTTCGAGAGAAGTACACCGCCTCGGTGTGCCATTCGTTCAAGCATCACTTCGACGAGTGCGTGGAGCGCGTCACGGCGGCCCAGGAGGAGCCCGACTACGAGGACCGCCACTACAAGGAGGACTGCGTGGAGGAGTACTTCCATCTGCAACACTGCCTGAACGACCAAATCGCGCCGGTACTGTTTTCGAAGCTCAAGTAGGCAAAGCTCAAGTAGGCAAAGCCCAAGTAGGCAAAGCCCAAGTATGCAGCAGCAGAACGGTGCAACAAAAGCGCAAAAATAAAAGTTGTTTTAATGATATAGGGCGAGCAGCCGTCAAGGCATCACATTCTTAACTAAAAACGCGCGCGAGCGGCGCATCTGGACAGCTATCGTGGCACTACTTTACCGACGGCTGGGCCGCTGTAGCGCAACCGCAGACTGTAATAGGGCATAGGGTGGTCAGCGCAAGCTGACACAGCCGTGCAAGGCAGGGTGCCTCACAACAAATTTTCGGTGGGTGAGGGCACGTGCTGCTGAACCGCGAGCCCCCGGCACATCCTGGGCCCGGCGAAATCCCTCCTAACCAACTTGAGTTATTCGCAATGTCCAAGTCGAAGAACCACACAAACCACAACCAAAACAAGAAGGCTCACAAGAACGGCATCAAGAAGCCTAAGAGCTTCCGCTATCCGTCGATGAAGGGTGTGGATCCGAAGTTCCGCCGTAACCACCGTTACGCTCTTCGCGGCACTGCTGAGACTCTCAAGAAGCAGCGCGAGGAGAAGGCTTCGGCTTAAAGCGCAGGATTCCGATCTGTGACCGATCCCGGCCTTTTATTCTAATCATATTCTGTCTGCTGCCGCAGACAGGCAAGTGTTCCGGGGTAGCTATGAAATACGCCGGGGCAAGTTATGTATAAAATAACTCTATCACATGTGGATTCACCAGCAACAGGCCGCCAGCACTGGCGCCCGTACAAGCTGGCTCGCCCAGACCGGTGGTGGATTCTGGTGGGCCGGCTGCCGCAGTGGATCGCAGCGGTCCGTGGGGAGACCCCTGCCGATGGGGCCGTATCGTGGAGAATATGAAACATTTCCGTAACACTCCTGCCCGCTGCTCAGGGTGTTAAGCCAGCCTGTGGTAATCGCCCGGTTGCTAATCGGGCCCGACGTGCGCTGGATAAGCAGTGGATAAGCAGCAAGCGGATAAGTGAGAGAGGTGCATATGTTAGGCAGTTTCATGTAGACAAGGTTAAGCTCGCGATTTAAATAGCGGACGCAGGCACCGGCTCACGCATCCGGGTTCACAGCGCGCGCGGCGGGTGCTCAAAACCAGGGCCCGTGGCCGATGTCGCGCGCAGCCCTGCTCACGGAGCCCTGCCGCCTATAGCAGGCCTGTGGAATGCGTGCGTAGCGCTCGCGCCGTGGGCAAGGAGATTAATCATCCTTGCGCGGCGGCTCTTTGGTGACACCCGCCATATAAGCGACAGCCTCGCAGTGTGATAATCCATACCACCGCAACTCATCTGGGCCGTGTCCAATCCAGCCAATCCCCGACGAAACGAACCATTGGCCCAGCATGTCCACTCCCGACCACACGTCGCCCGAACCCCCTGCCGCCACCCCCGCAAAGACCGCGGTCCGCGTCTATGTTGGCAACCTGCCCCTCCACGCCGATGCGAAGACGCTCCGCTCGCTGTTCGAGGCCAACGACGTGCGCGGTCGCGTCACGATCTCACGCACTATCCCGAATGGTTACCGCCGCCCGCCGTTCGTGAAGAAGCGCTATGCAATCATCACCTTCGCCAGCGAGGACGACAACGCCAAAGGCGTGGAGGTTCTTTCGAAGACCTACGAGACGGCGGATGAGCCGGCAGCAGAGCCTGGGGCTGAGCCGGTGGAGAGCGAGACTCCAGCCGGAGGGGAGTCGCAGCCGGCAGCGAGCCGCGAGCCCCGGAAGCTGAAGTTTGGCCCCGCGCCCAAACTGAAGTCCAAGAAGACCCCGAGGGCAAAGTCCGAGAAGGAAGAGGGCGCTATCGAGACGGATGCAGCGGCTAACAACCCAGCCGCCGATCCAGCCGCCGAGCCAGCTGCTGTGCCCAAATCTGAGCCTAAAGCTGAACCTAAGGCCGATCCCAAGGCCGATCCCAAGGCCGATTCCAAGGCCGATTCCAAGGCCGATTCCAAGGCCGCCCCCAAGGCCGAGCCAGCTCTCGCCGAGACCTCTGCGGCCGCCGAGCCGGGCAAGCCAGACCGTAAAACTAAAAAGCCCACCAAAAAGCGCTCACCCCAGCCCGTTGCCGCCGAGGCCGGTGCCGAGCCAACCGAGGACCCGAAGAACGAGCCTGCAGCGGAGACCGAGACCGAGTCGCCCGCCGCAAAGGCGAAGAAGACTAAGAGCAAGCAGAAGCGCGTAAAGCCCGTGTTTGTGCCGGTTCCCGACGCAGTGCACGTCAGGCTGCCGGCGGCTACCGAAGCGGACGAGATCAGGGAGCTGCTAACCGGGTTTCCGAGCGTGGAGATCCAGTTGGGCCACCGGCGCGGGCGCACGCTGGTCCGGTACGGCAAGAAGATTGATGTCCCCCCGCGCACCTTCGCCACCGTCACGGTCGGCGCCGAGCACCAACAGCAGGCTATTGATCAGCTGAATGGAAAGACGATCCGGGACACGGTAATCGCGGCGTGGCCCTCGAATAAGCGCCTGCTGGCCAAAGACGCTGCCGAAGAGGCCCAAGCGGCGCGAAAGGAGGCCGAGGAGGAGTCGCAACCCGCTGTCGAGCACGCCGAGCACGCCGAGCATGCTGCCGAGCCCGCGGAGGGTGCAGCGCCAGCAAAGACTCCGGAGAGCGCGGCAGAGAGTGCTAAGCCCTCTGAGGAGACCAGCTAAGCTGCGTGTGAGTCCGAGACATAGTCGCGCATGACGCGATCTGCAAAACCTGACTTGTAAAACCTAGTACTGCCCTCCGTCAAGGGCTTCTAAATAGCTTCTTTAATCGATGGTGCGCATGCAATGATGGTCCGGCGGTGGAATCGATCGATCGCGGTATCGCGTGCGCACGGTTATCGAGAGGTGGCGGCGCCCCACGGCACCCGCTGCAGGGGCGGATCAGCTGATCGGTCGATCTGTGTGCTCAATAGCGTTCGGTGCGCTGTGGCGTCTGCCGGTGGTCGACAGTGGTCGATAGAGCTCATTGATGACTGGTGGGGCGTTGTTCGCCAGAGCTGCTTACCAGCAAGGCGTGGTGGACCGTTTGGTGGTTGCGCCGCGCTCCACCAGCATGCCTCCACAGTTCTTAAGCAGATGAATTCATATACGATAGTCAGTGAGCCTATAAAGGCCAGGTTTTCTTTTGCGGCTCGCAAGCCGAGCTCTCTCAAATTGACACTATGCCAAGGCTTCGCTGAAGCTCAGCCCGCTACTATGGAGCACTGGCACTGACTCATCTATCGAATTAGGGCTCAAGACCATCACCTGACCGTGGTTCGCCGACTCAGCCAGCGACAAAAATGTCGGGGCACGGGCTGGGAGCCCACGCTGGGCTGACACACGCAGGGCCTTAGAATACTAGATCCAACCCACTCTCTCCGGTTTTTTGTCAAAACATGGGACGTGTTATCAGAGCGCAGAGAAAGCACGCTGCCATCTTCAAGGCGCACACCCGCTTGCGGAAGGGCGCTGCGAAGCTGCGTACGCTTGACTACGCCGAGCGCCGCGGATACACCCGCGGTCTCGTGAAGCAGATCATCCACGACCCCGGCCGGGGCGCGCCGCTGGCGAAGGTCTACTTCCGCGACCCTTATAAGTACAAGTACCGGGTCGAGACGTTCATTGCGAACGAGGGTGTTTACACCGGCCAGTTCATCTACGCCGGAAAGAAGGCTCAGCTCGCGGTCGGCAACGTGCTGCCCCTTGGCTCGGTGCCGGAGGGTACCATCATGTCGAACGTTGAGGACAAGGTTGGCGACCGTGGCGCTCTTGCCCGCACGTCGGGTAACTACGTCATTGTCATCGGCCACAACCCGGACGAGAACAAGACCCGCATTAAGCTCCCGTCGGGCACCAAGAAGATCGTGTCCAGCGACGCGCGTGGTGTCGTCGGCATTGTTGCCGGCGGTGGTCGTATCGACAAGCCCCTGCTCAAGGCTGGTAACGCGTACCACAAGTACAAGGTCAAGCGCAACTCCTGGCCCCGCACGCGTGGTGTTGCTATGAACCCCGTCGATCACCCCCACGGTGGTGGTAACCACCAGCACATTGGTAAGGCCTCCACCATCTCGCGTGGTGCCGTGCCTGGCCAGAAGGTCGGTCTCATTGCTGCCCGCCGCACTGGTCTGCTCCGCGGTTCGCAGAAGATCCAGGAGTAAACTTAAATATATATCGCTATTCAAGGTTAATGTCACCCTTCAATCACTGCGCCCTCTAGCTCTTGCCAGTTCTTTGGTTAGTGAGCGAACTATGAGGCGCTTGCTGAAAGGCTTTCATGTGGAGTATGGCGCGGCCTTCGTGGAGATACAGTAGTTAAATGGCTGCCGCAGCATTCTGAATCGCTAAATGAGTGGCTTTCTAATAATGCGTTTGCAATTCGATCCTAGCGTTCTCTGGGTGCGCCCATGTGCCAAATTTGGTTTCTTTGGATGCCTTGACAGCTTACCGCGGCGTTCCTGATTGCATATCGTTATCGGCGCCCGCTCCTCAGCGGTTGTTTACCTCGCGTGCACCCTAGCCCTCTGTATACGTGCCACAAACTCTCCAAAGCTGTGGCCGGAACGCGCACGCTAAAACACCGCAATGGACCGCCGGAGCAGTGGACCAAACCTCGCGCAGCGTTTGAAAAGGCCGTCGGACTCGCGCCTCTCCGGTGAGGCCGCTCGCCGGAGCCTCAATGCCGCACAGGACCAAACACTACTCCAGCCAGCTCCTCAGCCTGCGCAGCCGGCTCAATTGCGACCCAGCCTGGGGCGGGTTGCCAGCGTCAATCCCGCCCGCCGTTTTAGCGCCGAGCGCGTTGCTAAAAGCATCCAGAGGTCTCACCGCGCAAGGTCGGTGCCGTCCTCAGCAACTCCGGCACCCCACCGGAACTCGATGCCGCCAGCGCCGCCGCGGGCCGCAACAGTGCCAATTGCCGCAGGCTCGCTCATCGAGATCAGTGGCTACGCCATGAGCGTAGGCAAGCAGATCGGCAAGGGTGGTTACTCCCATGTTTACCAGGCAACCATCCAGGCAACAAAGCAGCTGTGCGCGCTCAAAGTTGTGCGGCTCAAAGAGGGCAGCGAAGAGGAGACGAAAAACCTAATTGGTGAGGTCGAGCTTCTCAAAGCACTCAAGGAAGTAGACCATGTCGTGCAGCTCATCGCGTGCGACATCTCGCCCCATGAAGCGCGCATTCTCCTCGAACTCGGCCAGTGCGACCTGCGGCAGGTGCTTGCGCAGCGCAGCCAGAAGTCGCAGTCGCTGAGCCTCGATTTTGTGCGCTACTGGGGCGGCGAGATGCTCAAGTGCATTGCCGCAGTGCACGCGCACAACATTATCCACGCCGACCTCAAGCCGGCAAACTTTCTCGTCGTTGGCACCGGCCTCAAGCTAATCGACTTCGGCATCGCAAACGCTGTTCCAGACTATACCACAAGCGTTCACCGCCACACGCAGGTGGGCACGGTGATGTATATGGCCCCAGAGACGCTGTGGCGAGCCGACGGCGGCCCGGACTACAAAGTGACAAAGGCGAGCGACCTGTGGAGCGGTGGGCTCATTCTCTACGAAATGGTGTATCAGCGCTCCCCATTCAGCTTCGACCAAAGCGGAATTCTCCTGCTTCAGATCATGCAGCAGCCCATCAACCATCCGAAGCTTGCGCCAGGCAATATTCCGGTGCCCATTGCATTGCACGAGGTGATCAACGCGTGCTTGGATAGGGATCCTAATAAACGACCGAGCGCTAAACAAGCCATTGACAGCTTGTTTTTCTCCCCGGTATCAATTGATTGGCAGGGCCTCAATTCGGTCATGCAGAGCTCGTACCGGTTCGGTCGCCGGCAGTCGACCGCCTCGCAGTCGGGCCGGGCCAGTGACGCAGAGCTCAATAAGAGCGTCAAGGAGGCCGTAGAAGACGCATGGAAAAAGCTAATCGCCATAAACCGCGGAAAGTGGGATGACTAGCTGCTAATCTGGATCATATTAAATTAATTTATACACAGCATAAGAGAATAGACAGCACAGAACTGGTTGTTTAGTACTTAGTACCATGTATCGGTATTGAGCAGCTCGCAGATTCCAGAGCCTTCTACAAGCTCGCCAATCTTATACACCTGCTGGGTCTTAGCAAAGATGGCAGAAACCTTTGCAGCCTCCCTGGCGTCCACGACAATCGCCATACCAATACCCATGTTAAGGGTTTTGCTGATATCGGACGGCGGAACGCGGCCGGCTCGGCCGAACCACTGGAAGAGCTCGGGAAGCTCCCATGTCTTTACGTCGATCTTGGCATCGAGGTGCGACGGCAGGACTCGCGGTACGTTCTCGACTAACCCACCACCGGTGATATGCGCAAGGCCGCGAATAGCCCCAGGCACCTCCTTGAGTGCCTCGAGCACAGCCTTAACGTAGATTCGCGTGGGCGTCAACAGGCTCAGGCCAACAGTAGTCGAGGCGTCCCATGGTGCCTTGTCGTCGAAGCTCACGTTGCTGGTTTCGAGAATCTTGCGGACGAGCGAAAACCCATTAGAGTGCACGCCGGCCGACGCAAGGCCGAGAACGACGTCGCCAGCCTTCATCTTGTCTGTTCGGGGGAGAATGTCTTCGCGCTCGACAGCACCTATACAAGTTCCGTTGGTGTCGTAGTCGGTGCCGGCATAGAGACCCGGCATCTCGGCTGTCTCGCCGCCAACCAGAGCGCAGCCTGACTCGATGCAACCATCGGCCACGCCGCTGACGAACGCCGCCGCAGTGTCCGCAACGAGGTGGCCCGACGCATAGTAGTCGAGGAAGAAGAGGGGCTCGGCACCCTGCACGATGAGGTCATTCACGCTCATTGCCACAAGATCAATGCCGACAGTGTCGTGCTTATCGACGCTCTGGGCGATCTTGAGCTTCGTGCCCACGCCGTCGGTGGCCGACACCAAGAGAGGGTCTTTGTAGCCAACGGCCTTGAGGTCGAACACACCGCCGAAGCCGCCAATGGAGGCATCAGCACCGGTGCGACGTGTGCTCTTGACCTTCTGCTTGATCTGTTCGACAAATTTGTTGCCGGCGTCCACCGACACTCCTGCGCTCTCATATGTGATGCCCGGCTGAGCCGCAGCACCGTCAGCGTGCTTGAACGCGCGGTGAGCGATGTCGGTGCGGAAATAGCGGCCGCTGAACTGCACCTTGTCGACGCCTTTGTACGCAAGATCCACGGCCTCGCGGAGCGTCGGAGCCCACGCCGAGACGGCGATCACGCGGCCACCGGCCGTGACAATTTTTCCGTTCGCGTCCTTTGCGGTGCCCGCATGGAACACCTCGGCGTGCGACGGCAGCTCGCCAACGGTGATCTCATCGCCCTTCTTGTAGGATTCCGGGTATCCGCCGGCCGAGAGCACTACAGTGGCACCGAAGCCGGGCAGAACCTCAACATCTACAGCATCGAGGCGGTGGTTGGCAGTGGCAAGCATGAGTTCAGCGAGGTCGGTCTTGAGCAGGCCAAGCACGGTCTGCGTCTCCGGGTCGCCGAACCGGACGTTATATTCGAGGACTTTCGGGCCCTTCTTCGTGAGCATAATGCCCACAAACAGCACGCCGCAGAACGGGATGTTGTCCTTGCGCATTCCCCGGATCGTAGGCTCGAGGATTTTAGTCCGGATCTCGTTGATGACGGCGGGCGTTGCGATCGGCGCCGGGGCGTACGCGCCCATGCCGCCAGTGTTGAGTCCGACATCTCCGTTGCCCACGCGCTTGTGATCCTGGGCCGGCGGGAGGTCAATGATGGTGTAGCCATCGCTAATTGCGAGAATCGACAGCTCGTCGCCCTCGAGGCACTCCTCAATGACGACCTCGTCACCGGCGGTGCCAAACGCGCGCTGCTCCATGACCTCGGACAGCGCCGCCTCGGCCTCAGAGCTCGTTTCGGGCATCAGCACACCTTTGCCGGCGGCCAAGCCGGACGCCTTGATCACGACTTTGTGGTTGACCGACTTGAGGTAGGCCTGGGCCTTCGCGTAGTCACTGAAGTTACCGAACTCGGCGGTGGGAATGCTGTGGCGGGCCATGAAATCCTTGGAGAACGTTTTGGAGCCCTCCATCTGCGCAGCGGCCTCGCTGGGCCCGAACACAGGAATGCCCACCTTAGTGAAGTGGGTAGTGATCCCTTCGACCAGCGGCTGCTCGGGGCCGGGAACCACGAGATCAATGCTGTGCTTAACGGCGAAGTCCACGAGTTTGGGGAAGTCGGACTTTGCAGAGCCAATGGCTAGGTTCTCGGTCTTGGGGACAAGGCCCGTGCCGCCATTGCCCGGCGCGACGTAGATCCGCTCGACCAGGGGGCTCTGGCTGAGTTTCCAAGCGAGCGCATGCTCGCGGCCGCCGTTTCCAATCAGCAAGATCTTCATCTGCCGAACCAAATAGTTACAATATTTTTTTTGACAGTTTACAATCTGCGGTGCCCTCGCAGCTTGGAAAAAGTATTAAACAGTATCGTGGGACGTTACATCGTGGTATATCGTAGTCTTTCGTAGGGTTCGTTGTCTAGCGTATCATCAATTCGTGCATAACCCTTAGCCTATAGGGTCGCGGTTCGTGAGTGGATCATCAATGGTTTGTTCAAAATTGAGGCTTCAGCTGTCGGCGGCGGTGCGGTGGCGCAGCGAAATCTGCGAGCGACTAGGGCGCAACGTTGTGCGCGTGGCCAATCGCTGCGACACAATCCCGAGTACCGCAAACAACACTACCATCACAATAAACGGCGTCTTGATGTAGAGGTCCGACAGCGGGCCGCCGAGCTGCGTGACCACGAGAATGCCCACGCTGCCGGCCAGCGAGTAGACGCCGGCGACGCTGCCATTGGATGCGCGACGCTTGTCGGTAGACATCGAAAGCGACATCGTCATCACGCCGATCTGCGCAGCGCCAAACACGCATGCAATCAGAATCGGGGCCGGGCCCAGCACCGTCGGCACGATCCAGAGACCAAGCATGGCCACGACGCCGAGGCCCGAGCTGAGTGTAAGCAGAAACACCGAGCCAAACCGGTCGCCGGCCCAGCCAAACAGCGGTGCGGCCAGTAGTGTCACTACGTTGGCCACACCAGTGATGATGGCCGCTTGAATTACTGCTTCGCGACACCCTTTCGGGTCAGCGATTGTACAGCGGCCCGTAGCGTAGAACCATTGGTTTACCCACAAAGGCACAAACAACGCCAGCACGACGCTAGCAGAGCGCGCGACAAGACTGCCGAAGTACGCGAGCTGCAGACGCTTATCGGTGCGCGCAACAAGAAATCCGTCGCCCAGCAGCTCGAAGTACGAAATGACCGTGCCGCCGGCGTCGAGCGCAGCCTCATCAAAGATCGACACCTCGTTCGAACCCACAAGCGTGCGGAAGCCGAGCGCCGGATTCTGGTAGAGGGTGACCAGCAATACAACCGACACAGCAACAGTGAACGCGCTGACCAGCGAGTACGCTGCAACCAGCCCATCGACGCCGCCAGACTTGAGCTTCGTGGGCAGCGGCAGCAGCAGCGCAACCGCAAGCACGGCGCCGATTCCAGACGCCAGTCCGGTCAGTCCAGCAAGCTTGCCATTCGAGCGCGGCGCAGCGTTCACCGAGTCGAACAGCGGCACCGTGTGGTCGCCGCGATCCGCGTCGCCGAGCTCCTGCGACCACAAACCAGCGCCGTTGTCGTCGGTTTCGCAGTCGTAGGGCGGGTCCGACGGGGATCCGTTACCGGAGTCTGCGGCCGGCGGCGCGCCCTGTACCAGGCCGAGCTCGGCAAGCGCTCCGGCCATCATACTCACGCACGCCGACGCACCGAGCGAGAACAGCGCGCGACATAGAAGAAGACCGGGGTAGACCGATGGCACGCGCGGGTAGATGGCGAGCCCCGCGGCGAGAAGCCAGAGACCGGCAACAGCAACGTAGCGTGTGCCGATTTTGTCGCTGAGCGCGCCCCAGAATGGCGCGGTCACCAAAACCACGATCTCGTCGACAAGCGCGAGAATGCCACTGGCCGAGCCATTCTGCTCGAGCCCAAAGATCTGCGACAACACAAACGGCTGCGTGCTGTTCAGAAACACCAGCAGCGCGATTGTCTGTGCGCACAGGCCCAGGTACGGCAGCACGTAGCGCAGCATCCGATTCAACTACGGTGGTCGTAGCCATGGCAGCCGACCCTGAACCCTAGCCTTTGGCGACCCGCTGCTCGCTACGGCGGAGGGTCGAGGTCAGTGTCCCGATCGGTAGAGAATAGCATCGCGCACGTGCGGGCCCGTCTCGATCGATCTGCTAGAGCGGCGCGCGTAGCATACCAGATTTTGCACTAAATAGTGCGCGCAGAAACCCGCATTACTTGCCATCGGCTTGGCACACTCTCGGTCCGTGTCTAGACCCGCCCTCGCAGACCCACCCTCGAGCAGGGCGAAAGGGAAAAGGGGGGGAGAACTCCGGATAAGGGGAGAGAGGCTGTATGCAGTCACGGCATCGCAACCCCTGCCCCGAGACCTCCAATCTTGTATTTAGCTAATGATGATTGGGTTTTTCTTCCACAGAAAGGCCCTTCAGCAACTCGAAAGAAAGACGAAGAAGGAGCCGGCATCCCATGCACCCGAGTAATTCGAGTGTACCGTTCACGGGCTCCTGTCCTGGCGGGCTGGCTGGGTTCTGGAACTACGACGACTTCCAGCTGTGCCAGCGACAGCGTTACGTAGAGCTCTATCTTGCCGTAATTGCGTTAACCATTGGCATCCTATATTCCCTGCTGCGAGCCGCACAGGCATGGCGCTTCCGCTCTGCTAGCCGCCTCGCTGAGTACGGTAAAGATGCATTCCATCCCGACGACGCGGCCGACAAAAATGCAACAATTGTGATTCGCGGCCGCAGCGTCTCAGACCGGTTGCGGCTGGTGGCAGAATTCGCGCTCAACCTTGTGCAGACGACCCTGCTTGCCGTGGTCTGGCGCTCGGACGAAGCGGCGGGTTACTACGCGAAGTATGCCCCGCGCGCACCCGCTGCGGTTTTCCTGCTGGGCCTCTACACACTGGCGCTCTCGGCATACCGGCTTGCTGCCGCAAATCGGCGCACCCCGCTGATCATAGGCCCGTTCACGCAACAGGCTTACATCTACACAATCTTTCTCACCACCTTCTTGCTTGAGTGGTACTCTTACGCCACCCACCCCAAAAGCCGCGCCGCCACGCGAATAGCCAGCGCGCTGCTGATCATTGCCGCGACCAATTGGACAATTCTGTTTACGTCGCCGATCGGCGATAGCTCGGCGCGCCTCTACACGGCAAAAGGCTCGATCCCATCAAGCGAGCCCACCAGCTCGCTGTTGCGCTACATGGGGTGCTGCTGGAACGCATCAATGATCATCGAGTCTACTAAGTCGCCCATCACAGAAGAAAAAGTTTGGGACCTCACCGAGGATGACCATGTTTACCGGTTCATGGCGGCCATTAACCTCTGGCCCGCTAAGTGGTCGTTCTTCACGCGGCTATGCATCGCATTGCGCAAGCCAATTGTGCTCAATATCCTCTTCGGCTGCACAGGCTCGGTCCTCAAGCTCGCCCCAACAATCTTCATCCAGCAAATCCTGAAGTACGTCGAGACCCGTGCCGTACCACCAAGCGTCGCCTGGGTCTACGTGTTTGGACTCGGCATGGTCTACCTCATTGAGGCTGTGACCATGAACCAAGCGTTTTACCAGGGCCGCAAGCTTAGCCTCGGCGTCCGCTCGCTAATCATTGGCAGCGTCTATCGTAAGGCCTTGCACTCCAAGATTTCTTCCACGAAGCCTAGCAAGGACTCAGACTCCGACTCCGAGGGCGACAACGCAAGCGCTAAGGATGATGAAAGCGATAACTCGGAGGCAATTGATGAGTTTGACACCTCCAATACCGGCGCCGTTATCAACCTAATGAGCGTCGACTCGTTCAAAGTCGCCGACTTCGCCTCCTACCTGCATGACGACTTCGCTACCCCGATCTTGCTTGTGCTGGCTATCTGGTTCCTTTATGGCATCATCGGGTGGTCAGCATTTGTGGCGGTAGGCGTCATGCTGATTCTGATGCCGATCAATGTCGTCATTGCCCAACGCATGAGCAACGTACAGGAAAGACTGATGGCGGTTACTGATCGCCGAATCGAAAAGACCAATGAAATGCTTGGCGCAATCAGGGTCATCAAGTTCTACGCTTGGGAGCGTCAATTCACAGAAAACATCTTGGAGATCCGCGAACAGGAACTACGTCTTCTGTTGTGGCGATTCGTGTACTGGATCGCTAGCAGCTTTGTGCTGTTCTTGATGCCCATATTTGTGATCGTTACTTCGTTCTGGTGCTTCGTACGGTTCCAGGGCGGAAACCTCACCAGCTCGGTCGCTTTCACCGCAATGTCCGTGTTCTATATCATTCGAATGCCGCTCGATGACCTGACGAATATGATCACACGCCTCAGTAGTTTGCTGGTGTCGGTACGCCGTATCGAGAAGTACCTTGCTGTTGAGGAGACCCCTAAGTATCAGCAGCTTGAATCACCACGCGCCACCGCTGGCGCATCGGAGCCCAATTCAGGCGAAATTATCGGCTTCTCGAATGCATCGTTCACATGGGGACTGGGCAACAAAAACGGAACCACTGATGATTCGTTCAAGCTGCGAGACATCGACGTCAAGTTTGTCGTTGGCGACTTAAATGTGATTGTTGGCGCGACCGGCTCCGGTAAGTCCTCCCTCATCATGGCACTTCTTGGCGAAATGCAGCTCGAAAAGGGTCATGTCTACCTGCCGCAAGGAAATCGTCGAGTCGCCCCCATCGACAAAGCGACGGGTCTCACAGACACCGTTGCTTATTGCCCTCAAGAAGCATGGCTGGTTAATGACACGATCAAAAACAACATTCTTTTTGCCCAAAAGTACGACAAGCAGCGCTACAACAAAGTTCTGGACGTATGCCAGCTGCGGCACGATCTGGAAATCTTAACTGACGGCGATCAGACATTCATCGGTGACAAGGGAATCGCCCTGAGCGGGGGTCAGAAGCAACGTGTCTCCATTGCTCGCGCCATATATTCGAACTCCAAGCATATCATTTTTGACGATTGCTTGAGTGCTGTTGACTCCCACACCGCTGAGGCTCTATACAACGAAGCACTTACTGGTTCGATTGCGTTCGGGCGTACCATTATCCTCGTTTCCCACAACGTGGCTCTGACTATTGGCAAAGCAGCCCTCGTTGCCGTGGTTGCGAATGGCCGCGTGGTTTCTCAGGGCTCGCCCCTCGAGGTATCAGCCTCGGGTCATCTTGGTGAGGACGATTTAATTCGACGCAATGCGGAGTCCTCGAGCGCAAGCAGGTCTGCCTCCGCGCTCAATCTTCCTAGCTTGAATACGGCCGCCAGGGGCTCGGCCGAGTTGAACCAAGTGGCGCACGAAAACGAGAGATCTGAACGGCTCGCTTCTGGGCACGACATAACTGGGGCTCTGGGCGGACATAACAATGTTGAAGAGGACGTGGTGGACGCTGTGAGAGAGGATGAGGAGCGTGCTGTTGGTAGTGTACCTCTCTCGACATACAAGACCTACATTATGATGCAGGCCAGCCGGGCTGGACTCATAGTTTGCGGCATTTTAATGGTTTTGGTGCCTATCATGGACTCTGCTCAATCGTGGTGGGTCAAAGTTTGGACTTCAAACATGGGCGACGTTGACGAAGAGTCTGCCTCCATCAAAGTGATGGCCACTATCAGCCAACGCCGCCATTCGATGCCCCTCCTTATCGGGAAAGGCTCGGTAGATGGTGACACTTTGGCGACATTGCGCTACTATTGTTTGATTTACGTGCTTATTGGACTCGCTTACACCATCACAGCTCTCTCGCGCGAGTTCATAATTGGTGTTGGTGGCCTCAGAGCCGCCCGTAAGTACTTCAAGCACCTTTTGAGATCAGTCGCCGGAGCCCAGATGCGCTTCTTCGACTCGACTCCCTCTGGTCGGATCATTAACCGGTTCTCGAAGGATATGGAGACAATTGACCAGGATATCAGCGCTGACCTGCTGTGGTTCATGATCAATGTCGTAGAAACACTCCAGATCTCTGCTTTGATCGCGTGGGTGACTCCAATCTTCATTCCCTTGGCTTTGATTGTGGTATGGGCTTTCTCGTTAGTTGGCCGAGCATATTTGGCAGCCGCTCGAGAGCTTAAGCGTTTGGAGTCTGTTAGCCGCTCTCCTATTTTCCAGCAGTTTAGCGAGACCCTTGGTGGGTCGGTAGTCATTCGCGCTTATGGTGACGAACAAAGGTTCCAGACCACTAACTGGAACGCTATTGATGCGACTCACCGACCCTACTTTTGGCTGTGGGTTTCGAACCGATGGCTCGGGTTCTGGTGCAACATGACGTCTTTGGTGGTTTGCATTTCCGCCGCCTCGCTAATCGTATTCGGCGCAGATTATATCAACGCTGGTATGGCAGGCATTTCCCTCTCATTCTCGACTTACTTCGGTGACTGCATTTTGTGGATTGTGCGCAACTATGCCCAATGCGAAGTATCGATGAATTCGGTAGAGCGCGTCAACGAGTATCTGAGCATCGAGCAGGAGGCTCCGGCAATTATTCCCGAGTCTCGCCCCCCTGCTTTGTGGCCGTCAAAGGGAGATATCAAGTTCCAAGACTTGAGCCTGCGGTACTCGCCCTCGCTTCCTCGTGTAATCAATAACGTCTCCTTCCATGTCCCCGGCGGGAAAAAGGTTGGCATCGTTGGTCGCACAGGAGCTGGTAAATCGACGATTATCACCGCAATGTTCCGACTGCTTGAGCCTGACTCGGGGTCAATTACGATCGACGATCTCGATATCTCGACAATTGGTCTGGAGGACTTGCGTAAGGGACTGTCGATCATCCCCCAGGATCCCACGCTATTCAAGGGCACGCTGCGATCCAACCTGGACTTGTTCGGCGAGTACAAGGATGCCGACATCTTTCAGGCCCTCGGCCGTGTAAACCTTGTGCCTACTGGTACGACGGCTGAAGCAGCTGCTGCAGCTGTTGCGACCGGAACGGACGGTGAGAATGCGAACCAGTTCTTTGATTTAGAGTCAGAGGTTACTGAGGGGGGTCGCAACCTCAGCCAGGGCCAACGGCAGCTGATTTGCCTGGCTCGCGCAATCTTGAAGGAGCCTCGTATTTTGTTGCTGGATGAGGCGACTGCCTCGATCGATTATGAGACCGATGCTACAATTCAAAAGACGATCCGGCATTCGTTTGATAATGTGACCATTCTCACTATCGCCCACCGTTTGCGCACTATTGCCGACTATGATATTATCCTTGTCCTCGAAAAGGGTGGTGTTGCGCAGTATGGCCACCCGGACGACCTCCTCCAAGACAAGGAGGGCATCTTCTACAACATGTGTGCTAAAAGCGGCGAGCTTGAGACTTTGCTGAGCCTTGCAAAAGAGGCTAAGGCGCGGACGTCCAGAGAGGAAGAAGCAGGGACCGCCAAATAGAGACAGAATAATGACCAGACAAATCGACAGAAATAAAAAAAAACTCTGAAACTTAGTTAATTAATATCGGATACAATTCTAGATCACTCCCGCTGCCACGGCAGCCGTCCACACCGCGTCTCCCTGCGGCGGGTTCTCGTTTATATCGAATGGGATTTGCTGGAGGTCGATGCCTCTCATCTTTGCACTGATGTGGATCTGAAGGATTACATCGACGGCCGGCCCCGAGGGCAAGGATGCCAGTCTCTCGATACACTGATTCGCCAGCTCCGCATTCCCCTTCAGGCCCATTGCACGCACCAGCTGGATCGGTTTCTGATTCTCTTGCGTGAGCAGAGGCCACAGCGGAAGCTTGGCCAGCGCCGAGATATCAATGAATCTCGAGAGAACAAGCAGCTCCATGATAACATGGTCCATTTCGTCTCGTCGCTGAGCAGAGACTTCGCCGCGGGGTCCAAGCAGGGTTGCGAGCTTGAGTCTGAGGTCATGAAACGCATCCTTAAGCAGCAGATCGCGTTGTACTTCAGGAATTGCACTGAACGCGGCACTGGCAGCCAGTGCGACACTAGTAGCAGGCCGCTCTGACAGCAGCTCGAGGATTTGGCGCAGTAATGCCTGTAGCTTGAGCTCCGAGTCAGCCTGCTCAGCCAGGTTATCTATGGCCAAAGAGGGAACGATGGCAATTGCGATTGCTAGCAGATCATCATCGTATCGGACCTTTACAATGACCCGCGGCAGCGAGTCCAGCAGCTGGACGCTCGAGCTTGAGCCTGCTGCTGCAGCGAGTGCCGCGTAGAGCACAAGCACACGGCGCCTCGTGTCGGTATTATCGAGTTCATGAGCTAGCTCACGATAGAGTTTCTTGGTAGCTGGTGAAAGTGTCGCGATTCGAGCCTCTTTGAGAAGATCGCGCGTGAGCAGATCGCCTATCTCTTTCAACCAGCTCACGCTATACTTCGATTTTTGCTTGTCTAAACCGTGCGCCAGCGCCGCTGCTGCGATATCCCTGTGCGTACTGTCTAATACCTCACCAGCCGTCGTAGCCAGTGACACCAGCAGGTGTGCCGGCGATTCAGACTCAGCAGCCAGCTTCGCGGTTACAAACACCGCAGCCGTGTTACGTGACTGCACATCAGGGTCGGCCAGCATCCCCACAAGGTCGATTTCACGACCGGTGCCGTGTGCAGCAAGGAGCTTCAGCGCCACGCGCCGTACACCGAGCTCGGTGTCCTGCTGCGCGATCTGCGCAAGGCGGTTCCACGCTGCGTCCTCCAGCAGGCTTGGCTCGGGACTCGTGGCAACGGCACGGACGGCGGCAAGCCGCACCGATCCGACTGCGTCGTTGAAAGCACGCGCCACAGTGGCCAAATCGCCGGTGGCTCCAAGTTCGAGAATCGCTGCACGGCGGATCACAGGCGCCACATCTGCCGCCCGCTCAATCAAAACCCGTGAGAGGGCCGTATAGGCAGGCCCGCGCTCGCTCAACGCCCGCAGCATGCAACCGGAAAACAGTGTGCCCGTGAACCGCAGAGACTGCAGGCGCAGCGTCGCAAGCATCGCTGTGTATTTGGCGAGCACCACGACAACGTCGGCATTGCCCGCCTCCTCGAGCTTTTCGGTGGCCGAGGAGATTAGCGCACGCGCCCGTTTCGCATACTCGGCCCGTTGCATATCATAGCGGGATGGACAGCCAGTCGCGGACGTGAGACACGCGTCTTCGAGGGCGTCCACTTCCGACACAATTTCATCCAATGCGGCACCAACACCCGTGAGCTGAAACTCGACCGAGCAGCCGATTGAGCGCACGGCGAGGGCCAAGACCTCGGCAATACCTTCTGCAGGCTCGTACGAGAGCAGGCGAAGCAGGTGTTCCTCGATGCGGTCGATTGGGTAGTCGAGGTCGACAAGGGCGTCGTATGAGACGCACTCTGCCGCATCGAAATGGATCGCGGCTACGGTTTTCTGGCGCTTGCGCTCGCCAGCGTTTGCTTGACGGGCTGTGGGCATCGCGAATCGCTAATAAATAAATGGCTGTAACTTAACGCGTTCTAATTAGCGTGGTCGCGTCGGCGGTCAGCCGCAGGGCTAGGGCGCCACCTCGACCGGCTCCTCGAGCACTCCGAGCACCCATCGCAAAAAACTAGGACTACCCGCGGTGGGGGCTCTGAGGAGTCGCTTGCTGAACTGGACGTTCAGTACTAGTAGCAATTGGCTGGAATGCGAGATCTTTTGTGAGGATGCGGTTGGGCCGCTCGGGGTGGTCTTTCTCAGCGCGCAGCGAGGCCGCGCGCTGCTCTTCGTACTGGAATACATCCGCACTCGTGAGCTTGATGCGTGTAGGTGCGAGTCGCGACATCTTGAGCTCTGCCGGCCACGAAGCTTGGACGATAACACAGCCTTGGCAGTGAGCGGTTGGCGGCGGCGATCTCCCGCAGCTAAGGCCGGAGTCACGTTAGGTCTTACTCACCACCATACTGCTGGCGGCAGCACTCCGCTCCCAGCACCCAAGGCTTCGAGCACTCAGCACTCCCAGCGCTCCTCCACCCCCCCAGCTGACCCCAGGCGGTGATCACTATTGCCGTTGACACACCGCTTAGGCAACAACATCTTCAAGGCAACCGTCGGAAGGCAAATCAGGCAAGCAGGCAACTCGGATCCACTAAATGGAGGAGGATGTTTGCCGCATTTGCCGGGGCGAGGAGGCCGAGGACGATCCGCTTTACCACCCGTGCCGCTGCGCCGGGTCCATAAAGTACGTGCATCGAGAGTGCCTGTTGGAATGGCTGCAGCACGCGCGCACCGCCTCTAAGTGCGAGTTGTGCGGTGCCAGCTACACAATGGTCCAGCGCTACCGGCCCGAGATGCCGCAGAGCCTCTACATCAGCGACTACGCGAAGTTTGCGGTCAATCGGCTGGTGGAGAACGTGCCGTTCATGTACATCTGTGTGCGGGGACTGCTGCTCGTGAGCTGCCAGGCGGTGGTGACGAAGTACGTTGTCGAGTTCTCGACGATCACGACGAAAAACATCTTCCAGAAGAGCACTGTCTCACACAGCGTGCTGGAGCTCGCGAAACGGCTCCAGCAGGTGCCCCCACGGCCGAGCTGCGCCCCTGCCATCGATTGGATGCTGTCGTTTGCGATCCCTGCCCACGAGTTTCGCTCGGCGTGGGTCGACGGCATGGTTCTGCTGCTATTTCTGCTATTTATATTCGTCGTTGTGTGGATCGTGACGATGTGGGTGCTCAACGAGCCAGCAATTGCCCACGACATCGAGCACATCACGCACGGCGAGATCTCGCATATGGACAATGGCGACGACGACATGGTCGAGTTTGAGGACCTTGATCACAACAACGAGCGCGACATCGAGGGCGCACGCAACTTCGAAGCGCAGCAGCCGGCGGCCGAGGAGTTCCAGCTCGTCGAGGGTGATGCCTCCGACGAAGCTGCCGACGAGACTGCCAACGAGACTGCCAACGAGACTGCCAACGAGACTGCCAACGAGGTCGCCGCTGATGAAGACACTGAGGACCTCGCGAACCGAGACGCGGCCAACGAGCACGCCGTGAACATCGAGGATCATCTCAGGGTTCGCGACGACGACATTGTCGAGGACGCAGTGAACGTCCAGGAATATCTGGAGGGCCCTCCCAACCGCGAGCAGGACGAAGCGGCAAACGAGGCCGGCCAGATCCTCGACCGCGCGCTCGACGAGTTCCGAGAGCTCGACCGCATTGAGCAGGAGGAGCAGGAGGACGCAGAGGACCTCGAGGCGCTCGGATTCGCCATCCGCGGCCTTGTCATGGAGATTTTTGGCGGCACCAATGCCGAGGCCATCAGCGAGTTCGGCGTGGTGGCCATTGCCACACTGTCACTGGTCGAGCTGTTTTACGTGCTTCCCTATGTTTTGTCTCGTATTTATTGGCGAATATGCAGCTCGCTGCTTGCGCGACTTGCCGACTTTGTGGCACAACCCGCGGCAGCGCTCTACGTACGCCAGCTCGGCGTCATCGAGGCTGACACGCTGGCGGGACGCCTTGCATTCATCTTTGTAAATTTCACAGCCTTCATGGTGGCGATCCGGTACGTCGAGCTCCGCCTAATGCACTATCTGCTGGAGCGCGATACGGGCGTCTCCCTCGTGATGGCATGGTACCCGTTCTACGCCGTGCTTAAGTCGCTGCTCATGATGTCCATCGAGTTCTTTGTATTCCCGCAGTTCTGCGGGGCGCTGCTCCATCTTGTGCTGGTGCCGCTCACTCCCGCCCTTGCCGATCACTGGGCTCTGTGCAAGGCGCATCCGTTCCTTGCCATATTCGGCCACTGGATCGCGGGATTCGTGTACATGCATGGCATCATGTCGTTTGTCACGACGTGCCGCAAGTTTTTCCGGAAGGGCGTGCTGTACTTTGTACATGATGGCGAGGCGCCCGACTTCATCCGTGCGATTGTGTTTGTATCGGTCCCGCGGCAGCTGTATCGGATTGGCATTTCGGCCCTCCTGTACGGATTCTTTATTTTGGCTGGCATCGGGTCGGTGACGCTCGGAGTCAGCAAACTGATACCTTTGCTCACCGTTGGCTATTGGCCCGGCATGGACGTGCTTCGGCTGTGGCCGCTGTTTATATTTGGCCACGCCTACTTTGTGCCGCTTGTGCCGACGGGAATCAAGCTGAGCTCGGTCCTCAGCACATGGCTGCGCGAAGAGGTGTGGCTCTCGGTGCTGCGGTTTGCGGCGGTGAGCCTCGACCTCGACTCGTGGCTGCTTGGCCGGAAGCGGGTGCTTGATGCAGCTGAGAGTGCGGCGCTCAGCAAGCAAGACCGCAGCATGGGGTACTACGTGCGGGCGCCGCAGTCGAGCCGGTTCCGCTACAAGAAGAACCTCGTGCTGTTTGTGCCGGTTGACGAGAACAACCGGCGCCTTGACGGGAAGACTGGGAACTCCGAGCTCGAGCTCGAGCGATACTCGATCGTGTGGCGCCCGTCCAAGTTCTGGGCACGCATTGCTCTCTTGGGTCTGACGGTGTGGATGGCCATGACGGTGCTGGCGCTGGCCCTTACCGTGGTGCCGCTTTGGGTCGGCCGGATGCTGGACCAATATGTGTTTGCGCGGACCATTAAGAACGACCTGCTTCTGTACGGGGCGGGCCTTTCGCTGTGCATGCCTGTGTATGCGGACTTTCTGCGGAAGCACGCGCCCGCGGAGATGGTGGTGCGTCCGCGGTACCAGCGGCTGCGGGGCCATTTGCCGGTTCCCGAGCCGTGGGGCTGGATGCTGGTATTTATTTGGTCGCTGCTGTTCGTAGGAATGCAGACCGCCGCGCCCGACGGGTGGTCGCACTGGACGGTTGTGGTGCCCACGGAACACCGGTGGACGAGCGTGTGGTGGTCGTGGGCGGCGAACCTTGCGGTGACGTATAGTGCGTGCTTGTGCTCGTACAGCTGGCTCGGGGCGGTTGCGGTGCCTGACTTCATGATGTTCCAGCAGATTCTCGAGCTTTGTGGGGCGCTGCCGAGGACGAAGTGGCACCACTGGGCGGCGGCAGAGCCGGTGGTGCTGGTGCGACTGTGGATTCAGTGGACGCGGTCGAAGCGGGCGCAACGGTGGAGCAGCGAGGTGCGGGATTACATGTACCTCGACGGAACAGAGATCAAAAACTACGCCGACTGACTGTGTACAGATTGTAGCTGATAGCATTATAGATGATGTGGTAGGCGGCCATGCCGCTTTGACATATGATGGTGCGCAAAGACTTGCTTTTGTTCTGATAGTCTTTATATATATTATCAAGGTCGATATAGGCGGGCAGGCTGGGTGGTCAGGCTGGGTGGTCAGGCTGGGTGGGCATGCCAACGCCCTCAGGGCCAGCATGGACGCTTGGGCCGTTTGATGTCTAATGTTACGGGAAGTTGACTATTGTGTAGCGAGGAAAAGAGTAGCGAGGATCGGATTCAGCAGTCGTAAATCATAGCGGGCCGCGGCGGCTTAAAAGCTCTTGAAAGGGTCGTTCTCGGACAAGAAGCTGTTGTTGCGCGCGGCATTTGCAGCGTGCTGCTCGGCCGAGGCGGTTGCCGTAGGAGCCTGTACTGGCGCTGCGACGGCCGGATCAAACGAATGAGCCGGGGGCGCCGCCGCACGAGGCGAAGCCGGCTCGTACGGCGGCGCAGCGGCGTGACGCGCCGCGCTGCCCGAGAACGCTGCGGTGTTTCCCTGGGTAGCGGGCGGGGCGCCGGC